>VXAC01004330.1:704948-742557 GCA_013399225.1 Rhipidura dahli
CGCCCCCCCCAGAGCCCCAGCAGAGTCCGGGCTGTGCCTCGGGAAGGGACAAAGGCAGCGACACCCGGCCCGGCCCGGCCCGGCGGGGCCCCGGGGGGACCGTGACACCCTGGCCACCACCCCTGGACAGGAAAAAAGTCCCCAGTCCCGCCTTCCGCGGGATTTTATAGATAACATTGAGAGAAATGCGATTCGACCAGGCCACTGTCTGTCATGTCGGGGCCCACCCGTGACACTGACCTTGAATGGGGTTGGAACTGGATGAATTTTAAGTTCTTTCCCAACCCAAAGCATTCCACGATTCCATGATGGAATTGTCCAGCAAATAGCCCCAAATGCTGAGTTTTGGATGAGTCCTCCAGGAGCAGAAATGGAGCAGGAGACTTCTCCTCTTTGCAGGCAGCAAGGCTGGAATCTGCAGAAGGGAATTTTACCAGATATTTTTAAAGCCAGCCTTACTTTTCAAACAAAAGGAAACCTGGACAGGAAAACAACAGGAAGACCAGGCTGCAGGTTATATGGTGAACCATTAATTACAGCCAGTTCCACTAATGGATCCCACTGAAGAAATCCACCTGTAGAAGAGAAAAATAACCTTACAGAAGTCAGAAATAAATGCCAGCATGCACTTAAATATCTTTTTTTCCCTAAAATCCTTTTCTTTTCTTTGCAGCTTCAAACAACAGAGGGAGGAGCTGGGGAAGAAAGAAAAATCAAGCAAATAAAATTCCTCTTTCTGAGAAAAAGTGTCTTTCAAAGTATCCCCCTTGATTTTCTTCTAATTAGACTGTAATTAGTACAGTCACTGTGATGACTATAGGTTTATTTTTATTGCTACTTAAGATTTTGTACAATAAATTTATTTTCGATGGGAAAGAAGGGAAATGGGGAGAATTCAGCCCAGGACAGCATTTCCAGCTGCACCTTCCCATCTTTGGGAAGCAGAGAGAAAAGTGATGTCCCTGCAGAGCTCAGGATGGAAGAGAGCTCTGTTGGGTGTCTTTATTTGCTTGGGAAATGTTCCAAACTTGTGTGACCAAGGCCCTGAGCAGCCTGGCTCAACTTTTGCTTCAGCCCTGGCTTGAGCAGAAGGTTTGGCCAGATGTTCTCCAGAGGTGGAGAACAGAAATTTCCTGAGCATCAAGGAGCCATTACAGCACCAAGGCTTGAACTGTTAATGGCTTTTATTGGTTTTATTGAGATAAATCAGTATCACCATGATGGAATGAGATTGTTTAGCAGAATAATGTGAAATTCAGAGTTCAGGTTTTGTTGTCTTCTCCCAAGTCTCTGTTTTGATGCAGCCCCAGTGTTTTCAGAAGAGGAAGCACCAACAAGTTGAAGATTACAAGAGTCCTTACAACCATTCCTCAAAAGGAGTGTATCAAAATATAAACTGTGCCTGTGCCAAGGAAATGTTAATGAGTGGGATCTGGAAAGGTTAAATATAAATACATATAATTACAGCTTGCTGCTGACAAGAAATTATGACTTTCTTCCATGGAGTGCATTGTTCCAAACTACTAAACTGAAATAAAAGTAGATATCCAGTCCTGCAACTGCAGTAGGACCTGGAGACCTGTGATTATATCCATGAGAAATAAGGTGAATTCTGTATTCCCTCAGTTCTGTATTCCTTCCTTCTAGATGAATGGATAGACATTAGTCACAAATGTGCTGGGAAAGCTGGAATTTCATAATTGCATTGAAAAATTGCTTCATTTCCACCGACAAAACAAATATAAGCTCAAAATTGAAGAAGGAAAAAAAACCTAAAAATTGAGCACAAAGAATAAATCTCTATTTTCATTTATAGGCAGGGCTGAAAAATGTGTTTGGGAAAGGAATTATTTAAATGCTCTAGATTACATTTGATTGGAGGGGAAAAATTCATTTCTTCTCCTGAAGGGAAAAAACTAATATGTTCCTAAGTGCAGTAAAAACAGAGCCATTCTGAGCTGTCATTTGCAATTAAAAAGAGAAAATATTTAATGGAAGCTGGTGAATACTTTGCAATGGCAAAATTGCTCTTAGCCTTTCAAAAATTCCCTTTATTAGAACTTCCACAGCCCTTGTGTTGCATGTAAAGTGAACCCCGGGAAATAAGGATGGACTGGCCCAAGCAGAGTTCAAAGATGCTGGAATTGGGCAGTAAGGAATGGATTTTCCAGGGAAGTTGTGACTGCCCCTGGATCCCTGAAATTGTCCAAGACCAGGCTGGATGGAGCTTGGAGCACCCCAGGATAGTGGAAGGTGTCCCTGCCCGTGGCAAGGGGTGGTTATTTATTCCGATTATGGGGTGGTTTTTTTCTGTTTAAAATGTATAATTAATGATTTTTGAAATTGCTACAGCTTCTTCATTTGCATCCTCACAACAGCCTGATGAACTTCAACTGAGCACACAAGTGTAGGAGGAAAACAGGGCATGAAAAGGGAAAAAAATCCATGAAACTATTTAAAACGTGAGTAAATCTAAATGAGGGATGAAAACTTAAATGTAGAAAATCCCAGAATATGAATGAGTTCATCAGAAACACAAAACCAGGTGAAACAAATCCTACTCTTCCTGTAGGGCAGTGATGGATTTATGGGTGTTTTTCCCTAAAGGGGTGAAAAATGCAAAACCCCACCAGTAATTTTTAATTTTTTTGATTTGTCTCTCTTCTTTTCCATTTTGGTATCGCCATAAATCTTTGTCAAGCACCTCTATTGAACTACCCATGTCCTGATTAACAATCTAATGGTTCTGAGAGATGAAACCCATTAATTTTCATTATAGGCCCTTAAAGCAGGCACTAACTCTTACTTTAATTCTGGTGGAATTGCCTTAATGAAGCAAAGGGGGCTGAAAACTGAGGTCACCACAGTGCAAGATGTTCATACTCAAGGTGGTTGTAGTAACTCCCCACTCCTGCTGCTGCTCAGAGCAGTAACTCCTCACTCTGCTGCTTTTCAGAGCAGTAAATCCCAACTCCTGCTCTTTTCCAGAGCTCAGTGCCCCTCGGGGACTCCCCAGGTCATGTTGGTGGCAGGAGTGGGATGTGACAGCACAACTGATGGATGTTCCTGAAAATCCAGATTAACAGGAGGACTAAAAAATACTAAAAAAAAACCCCAAACAAGCCAAACAAACAAAAAAAAACAATGGAAAACTAAGAAAAATTTTATTGCCAGAAACTCAGGTAAGAAAAATTTTTCTATGGCAATGAGGCTCAGCCCTGGCACAGCACATCCAAGGATTAAGTGACAACAAAGGGATGCAAATCCAGTGGTTGGAACATGGCAGAGCTTCCCTGTCCACTCTTGTGCATTCCCACACCACCACTTCTCTTCCCATACACCATAAAACAGCCAGGATTTTAATAAAATGTCAGGCCAGTAATAAAAGACCATTTTTATTTGACCTTTCAGGAGAAGGTAACTGAGTTTGTAGTGAAATGAATCTGCAGGTTGAGTAGAGCTGGGCAAGAAGTGGATTTATTGCAGTGATATTTGGGTTATTTTTTCTCCCAAATTAGGATTAAAAGTAAAAATCTATCCATTTCTCAAGAGATGATTATCAATGAACAGATTTACAGCAGCTTGGTAAAATATTTTCTTGCTTTATCTTCAAAACCGATTCAGTGCTGAGCTGTCTGAAGGAAAAACTAAAGTTTGAAGGAAATTAAAGTTTGAAGGGAAAATAAAAGTTTTCTTTTAAGACACATCAAAAGAATCCCAGGAACATTGAGTTTGGAAAAGCCCTCCAGGACCATCAAGTTCGAGCTGCGCCCGATGCCCACCTTGTCCCCAGCCCAGAGCACTCAGTGCCACCTCCAGGGATTCCTTGGACACCTCCAAGAATGGGGACTCCAAACCTCCCTGGGCAGCCCCTGCCAAGGCCTGAGCACCCTTTCCATGGGGAAATTCCTGCTGCTGTCCAACCCGACCCTCCCCTGGAATTACAAAGACCAAGCCTACTTTTTCCCCTTGTGTTGTTGATAAATAAGGAAGAGCCACAACTGTTGTGGTGAGACCAAAAGCAGCCCGGGAGCTTGTTTGAACTTTTAAACCCCAATTCCATGTTTTCCCATTGGATGAGGGCATTCACACCCTTGGTGGGTCTGGATGCCAGCGGATCCATGGAGTGCAGCTCCTCCCAACAGCTGACAGATGTGACAAGAGGGCTCCCAGCACCACACAAAAGCCCCACACGAGCTGGCTCTGACGCCTTGGCCTTCCAGATCTACAACCCTAAGCCAAGAAATGGGTAAAGGCCTCATTGGATCCTGAAATATTCCCCATTTTCATGGTAATTTCTGAGTCAGAGATTGGAGATGTTAACCAAGTCCCAGTATTTATATAATTCCTAGCGTTGAGTGCAACACCAGCAGCGATTTGCAAGGTCACAATATGATTCTTTTAAATATTTCTAATTCCAAAGCCTGTTTAAATCTTCTGCTTTAAAACTGTAATTAAAGCTTTCAGGGAAATCCTTTCTTACTCCCTTTATATTACCCAAGTCCTCCTCTCACTCCTCAGTTGCCTACACCAGATCCCACATAGGAACCTGAAATATGGATTTGTCTCCTACACCTGCCATGGAATACAGGCCTGGTAATTGAATTAAAGTTCCCCAAAATAAATTAATTTAGCGTAGCAGATGGCCAGCACGGATTTCAGCTTGCTGTGTGGCAGCCAAGTTGATTTAAATCAACTCGAGGAGAGGTAGGCTTTAATCAGGTCAGCTGACAGCTATTAGAGCAAACCTGATTGAAATTCAGAAATTTAGGGAAAAATAAATCCGCCACCAACCCGACACTGCCCTCCCACAGGGACTCAACGGATAAAACTTTTAAAACATTCAAATGATCTTGGTTTGGGTAATAAGATTTAGTAGAGCATGGCAGGCTTTTATTTTGCTGTTCAGCCTCCTCTGTGCCTTTTTAGTGGAAAAGGTACCATATAAAACCAAGCACCACGGAACAAGAGAAGAGGGAAAAGGTCCAATTCTTGGCTGTCTTCAATCAATTTTTAAAACCGTTCAAACGAGACATAAAATACTACAAAGTCAAAAAAGCTGCATTTTATACTCAGCTTGCACAGCTGTAAATGAAAATAAAGCTGAAAGGGGAGGATTTGTGCAGCAAATATTTTCTTTTTTCCCTGTCTTAACATTAACTGTAACCATTCTTTCCATAAAACATCTCTTTGCTGAGGATAGAGATAAGATGCAGGTGAGTTTATTGCACCACCTGAGATGCCTCATTAGTGGTTTTTAATAATTATATCCTCCATGGCTCTGGAACAGCTGGCCTTTATCTTCCAGGTAGGAATGAAATCTCCATCCTGCCTCCTCTCTTATTTTGAGCATTTTGTACACAAATCTGGTTCAAAAATAGATTTGCCAGCTTGTTGGCCAGCTCCAAAACTTTAATATTTGTTTCCACCTCAAAATCCTGATGAAAGGAACACTTCAGAAGTATTTTGGGGAAATACATATTCAAGAAGGAGACTGACTAAGAAATAATGGAATTTTTCAACCAATTGAGATGTTTAAACATTTTCCGTATTAAAGAAGAACAAAAACTCAACTTCATGTCCCCATCAGCCATTTCTCGATGTGGCATGGAAGGTGTGAGTGGATAAATGAAGCTGAAAACCAGGAATCATTAAAAGCCACCAGGAACTGATAAACTGTGGATCCAATTGGATCAGTCTTGTTCTAGTCCCAAACAAGAAGGAAAACACCTTCAGCGTTGCTTTAATCCAGTGGCAGGATTATTTTTAAAACTCTTTTTTGACCTGCAGCCTTTGTTCCATAAATCACAGAATATCTCAGGCTGGGATGGACATGTGGGATCATCAAGTTCCACTACCACATGTTTGTACATAGGATATTCTTTTGTGCATTTTTCCTGTAGGAAGTTGTCAGAAAATCCAGTGAGGCTGGAATAGATTCTTTTGTTAGTGCTGGAGGTGAAGCTGCCATTTCTCTGGAGGCAGATTAGGCTAAGAAAAAGTTGCTTACATTTGATTTGGCTCACTCTTGCATGCCCTTATTAAAAATACCTTCCCAGGATCAGTTTCTCTTGTGGGTTGCCATCAAACCACACTTCCAAACCTCCCTGTCTAGACAGAAAAGAGGAAAACATATGAAATTGTGGGTTGTGGGATTGATCAGGTGTGGAGGAGATTTTTCTCTGTTTTTTATTATCAGCAACAAGCAAGGACCTGTGTGTGCTCCTTGTGCACTTCAAGGTCACCTCACCTCAATCTTTGCACGGATTGACATTGCTGGACTTGGATGAACCACAAAATTCGGGATGGAAGCAGAGGGTGCATCTGTGGATTCAGGTGCCGGGGGTCAGACTCTGCACCAAACACCCAAAAACCCTGAGCACGGAGCATCCAAAACCCATGGCAACAGCAGCTGGCAAATCTGAGTTATCCTGAAAATGCACAACATGTCAGAGGCTCGTTGGAAACCCCGACGCTTTTCCCTCGCGTCCCCCGAGTCAAGAGTTGCCGTTGTGTGCCCAGAGTTGGGATAGCAGGAGAGAGAATCCAATACACTCTTTTCTATTTTATCTATTTACTTCTCTTTCCCCATTTAGCTGCTCTCCCACTCGTGATTCACAACGTTCCAGCCACTTGGAAGTCGAAGGGAGCCGAAAGCCACGGCACAAAACAACATCTTGCAGAATCAAATGTTTCAAGTGGGTCTTAATCATCAGCTTGCATTGAACTTCAGACTATTCATATGCAGAAAAGATTGCAAAATCCGAGCTTCAGATGGCATTGCTTCATTAATGGCATGAGCAGCCACAATTATCGGGCTGTTGTTTCTAACAACGAGCTTAGAAATATGGGGAAGAGGCCACAATATCTTTATTTATTGGGCTGGATCTTTGAAATGTCATCCCTGAGGCAACTTTTTTTTCAAAGCAGCTCAAAAATCTGTTCTCGAGTTTTTTGGGGAAGAAAAATGAAAGTCACAGCAGAAAAATCGAGCTATTTTTACTACTGACATGGGTGACAAATATGTATCCAGAAACATTCAGCAAGTGGGTTATTTTTATGTTTCCTTAATTCAATAAGGCTAAATAAGGTGAATAGGAATAAAGTGAGTCAAGAGATTATTTGTTACAATTGATATCTCTGTGTGAATGGGATTTCCATGTCCTAGAAAGTCCAATTTCAGGCTGACAGTGCTGTAATAATGAGAAATTCCTTCTGGGATGTTTGCTCAGAACCATTCTCTGTCCTGGAATACAACAGGCAGCCACTTTTCCCATCAAGGGTGCAAATTAAATCTGGTGATATTCATCCTCCATAATGCACCATTTCCATGGTGAGTTTTCTTAGGAAAAGGTCCTGAAAACTGGCAGAAAATAAATCTACTCGGACATAGTTGTGCTGAATATTCCAAAGGTGCCACCCCAAAATCACAGAATCACAGGTTGGAAAAGCTCTCTAAGGTCATCAAGCCCAACCATTAACTGTAGGTTTTAACATCAGATGCTGAAAACTCTTAAAACAATCCCAGAACTCCAAACCAGGGGCCCCCTGCAACGGGAATCTCTGGTTCTGCAGAGTTTCTTTGGCAGCTCCAGGAATTCTTTGATTTCCTGCAAATTCCGTTGCTTTCAGGGCGTTTTCGGTGTCGAGGATTTGCATACATCTCCATACATAAATAAACCACTTATATAAACAAACGAGGTTGGCAGGAGTGTTACCAGCTGTTCTGTTCCACCCAAAATGGTTGCTCATTTTTCCATAGCTTTTAGAAAACCCCAGCACTTCCATTTTTCCTGGAAACTGGTGATTCCCGCATATCCCCATGCAGGGAATCATCTGTCCTAATGGGCCTCTACTGTGAGGCCTTTCAGGCGCTTTACAAAGAGCACAGGGCAAATATTTTATCCCAGCTGTGATTTTTCATATACTTAATATTTACATTGAAAGGGGGAAACTCATTTTACTCATATTTACTTTCAGGTCCTTCTTGTAAAAAAAAGAAAGAAGACTTTAATTTATTAAATGGTTTAAAAATTAATTCTATCAAATCCATGAAGTATCATTGGATGGATTTCTCTGTCCCCACCACCTTAAAAAGTTCCTCAAATATTCTGCTTTGCCTGTGAGTAGAAACTTCTACATTTTACAATTATTCCTTTGCAGCAAAGCACTTTTTTTCTCTTAATCAAAACAATTTCAAGGTAGAAGTAAGAGGAAATCTCACCTTTGCATTGTGTTGTGAATCCATAAAATCACTCTTCTTATCCTTTAACTTCATCTTCCACTGGCTGGAAGAGAAAATGAAAGCGGCAAGATTCTTCCACTGCAAAATCCTTAAACAAAAAATCCTTAAAAATACACAAATAAACCAACAAACTAAAGAAATCAATATGATTTGGGGGTCTAGAAATGATCAAATAGAGGCAAAATTTAGGCGAGCAGAAACAAAAGCAAGCAGGAGGATATCAGTGCCCAAACTTAATTGCTTAAATCCCTTAAATTTCTGGAATGAAAGGTAATATATTAAGGAAGCTAATTAGATATTGATTTAAATAAATGCAGCCTCCTGATGGCTAAGCACTGGTTATTAAGGGTTCTTGTATGAATTAAATGCTACGATTTAAAAAACCAAATATTTTTGTAGCCCCGGTTGTAAGAAAGGCAAAAATTAAAATCTCATTCAGCCAGAAGTTGCTTTATTTGGAAACACACCCCCGTTATTGCACCCAGACCCTCGGAATTCAGTGGGAAAGAATTGGCTGAAAACACAGAGCCAGGGGTTGTAAACATCCAGGTCGGAGTCTAATTATCAATTATGGAATTTCATGGCACCAAATCCACCAAATTTAAGCATTTACAGTTCCCTGAAACATTGGCAACAAAATTAAAGAGCACTGAAACAGTGAAATTTCCTGGGAATGAGAGGAAAGATCCCGTATTTCTGTTTGCTGGAAGGCAGGAATAGCCTGGCAGAAGGATCCAGCTCCCACCCATCCCTGGGAGTTAGCCTTGAGCGGGGTGGGACATTGGGCCCCCCAACTTGAACTTTTCTTTGGAAGGATCCTGTCTTTCCAGAGGGAAAACTTTCCAAGAAACTCAGTAAAAAAGGAGAGGTGAACCCTTACTATTAAAATAAGTAAACACATAAACAAACAACAAATAAATAAATATTTGATTATATAAATAAATAAATATTCAATTACATAAATAAACCCAAAAATTAAAATGAAGTTAAATACCATTTTAAAATCAAACAAAGAAATAATAGAGAGAAGACAACTTGCAACCCCCTTTCTTTTCCCTCCTTCTCTGCCATTTCTTAGTCCCCAGAGTCCAACACTCTGCCTGACAATTCTGTTCCACGTCTTGTGCTTTCCCTCTAATGTGTGGTTTGACTGTGCCCTGTATTTTGGCTGCTCCCTTGATGGCTGGTTGCTTCAATATTCTAACAAGCCTACTGGAAAAAATAATAAAAAAAAAAAAGAGAGAGAATAATAAGCTTTGCACTTTCTTTGTCAAGGAATCCTTTTAGGGATGTATTCAGTTGTGAAGGGGGAGTTATTGTAAATCACTATCACCAAAAGAGGAATTGCTCCCAACAATTCCCAGTGACAGTTCCAAAGAGACAACTGCTGCCCACGCCAATCATTTTTCACGCAGAGTTTTCTGGGCTAGAGCCCTGAAATTGTTGCTGTTTCCGTTATTGAGAGGTGTTTGGAACCTCCTCCTTGATTGAGATTATTTCTTGTGCTACCTGGACACAAAATATAGAAATTTAAATTGAGTTTATACAGAAATTGGACAACACCATCAGGCAGCAGTTGGTTTGGGTTACTCCTGTCAGCTCCCCATAGCAATCTTTAATTTCCAATTTCCTGATGGATTGTTTCTAAAATCAACTTTAAATTTCCTATCAGTTTGAAAATTTGCAAATATTCCGTGATTTTCCCCATTTTTGGTGCACGCATGTCACCAAATTGCATGGAATTGTAAATGTGGTGTAACACTAGAGAATCACAGCATGGTTTAGGTTGGAAGGGGCTTTTAAAGGTCATTTGGTGCAACGAGGAGGGTCCAGGAGCTGCCCTGCTACTTCCAGGCTCAGAGAAGACTTTGGATTGACTTCCAGGAGTCATTAGTGGTGCTCTTCCCTGATTTAAGACTCCCCACAGACCTTAGCCAATGTTTTGGTCCTTACTGCCACTGCTCTGTGAACTACGACTCATTAGACGTAATGAGACTCCCGTAAATTAGAGGAGAGTTTGGGGGAGATTAATTACCCTGTGAGGTGCTTGACATTCCCCATCTGGAGCAGAGCTCTGGGCTGTAGCTTGCTGGGGGAGAAACCATTCCATCCACGGAAAGGCACTGCATTCCCTGAACACTTCATTCCCTGAGCCCATCATTCCCAGATTTAGCTGCTCCTACAAGTGCTCAGCGATGCTCCTGGATTGCATCCTGTGCAAGCCCCTGAAGGACAGGAAGATGAGCTATTCCATCCATGGAAAACCATTTCCAGAACACATCATTCCCAGATTTAGCTGCTCCTACAAGGGCTCAACGATGCTCCTGGATTGCATCCTGTGCAAGCCCCTGAAGGACAGGAAGATGAGCTATTCCATCCATGGAAAACCATTTCCAGAACACATCATTCCCAGATTTAGCTGCTCCCACAAGGACTGAATGACGCCCCTGGATTGCATCCCATGTTTCACTGAAGGACAGGGAATGGCACGACGGCTGTGACATGGAGCTGTGACTGCATATGAGCAGCATTCCAGTTCTGTTGTTTCCTCCCTCAATGTTACAAATAAATCCTAAAAACCCCAATTAAAATGATCTAGAACTCCCTAAAAACACCTGAGAGCTACAGCCAAGAACTCCTTGTTGATGTCATCAGCGAGCATCACATGAATGCTGTGAAATCAGGAAACATAAAACACAGATGGATCCTTCTTATCTATAATCTTCAAAAGGAGAAATTAGAAGTAACAAAGAGAAACCCACAAAGCCAGTATTATTCTATGGTCTAGGCAATGTGTTAATCTATTAACCTGGTTATACTCACATTCCACATTAGAAGAACAATTGGATTTTCTCCTGCTGGATTTTTCCAGAATCAGATATTTCCAGGCCATCAGGAATATTGTGAACATTTCTCCTGTGCCACAGATTGGGATTTTATTTCTTGGTGCCTTCATCTAACACAATAACTCGTGCTGAAATTAGATCAGGCATTTTAGGAGAGATTCAATCTTATTTTAAGGCTCCTCATTGATGCTGCATGAACCACATCCATTATTAATCTGTTCCAGTGCTTAATTACCCTTGTTAAGAATACAGTTAAGAAATTGTCTGCTTTCTGTTTGACCTTTTTCTGTGTTCAATTTTCCTTCCATTTCTGTCAAAATTTTATGATAATGTTTCTCTCATAAATAGCCCTGCTCGTACAGAAATATATTTAAAATATAAGCTCTCCTCTTCCTTGTCTAGAGTAAAAGTGGTCTATGTAGATAAAAAAATTTTAAAAAAATTAAAAAGGAATAACAGAAAGGACAAAGAAACATAAAATAAATTATTTTTAAAAGTGGGTGATTTATTAAAAAGAAACTGAGCAGCTCATCTTGCACCATGGCTATTTTTAGACAAAAGTTCAGCATTTAAGGTTCAAATCCAAGGTTTGCTGATGCCCAGAATTTATTGTTGCAGCTCAGCTGCTAAATCCATCATCCCTTGGATATGATGCTATGAATAAAGAGGCCAGAGTGTGTTCAGGGAAGGGAATCGGGCTGGGAAAGGCTCTGGAGCCCCAGGAGGGGCTGAGGGAGCTGGAAAGGGGCTCAGCCTGGAGCAAAGGAGGCTCAGGGGGGCCCTTGTGGCTCTGCACAGCTCCCTGACAGGAGGGGACAGCCGGGGGGGGGGCGGGCTCTGCTGCCAGGGAACAGGGACAGGAGGAGAGGGAACGGCCTCAGGCTGGGCCAGGGGAGGGTTAGGTGCTTCCCAGCAGGAATTTCCCCATGGAAAGGGTGCTCAGGCCTTGAAACTGCCCAGGGCGGTTTGGAGTGCCCATCCCTGGAGGTGTCCAAGGAATTCCTGGAGGTGGCACTCAGAGATCTGGGCTGGGGACAAGGTGGGGATGGATCACTCGATGACCTTGGAGCTCTTTCCCAACCTCAGCAATCCTGGGATTCTCGTGTCCCATCGGTGCCTGTGCGGCCACCCACAGCTCTCTGGGATCCCTCCAACCAGGAGCAGAACGCTTCATTCCCTGAGCCCATCATTCCCAGATTTAGCAGCTCCTACAAGGGCTCAACGATGCTCCTGGATTGCATCCTGTGCAACCCCATGAAGGACAGGGGGATGAACTGTTCCATCCATGGAAAACCATTGAGGTTTCCATGAGGAAACCACTGAGGAATCGCTGCTGGTTCAGGTGAGGGCTGGGCAGGGCTGCTCCCGTCCAAGCTGTGTGGTTGTTGGTGGGTTATTGATCCCTCCCCACACCCATTTATTCCAGAGCAGATAAACACCACAAACAAACCCCAAACCTCCCTGGTGCCACACGGCTGGCAGCCAGAGCACAATTTGTGGGGTGTATTTGTATCTCCCAGACTCCCACGCAGAGTTTCCATGGGAAAGCTGCAGAATGCCTCCACGTGGGAATTTTTAGTGCATCTCCTAAACCTACCATCTCCCCAAAACGGCCTTTTTTAGCCTTGTCAATCAGGGTATAATTAGCTGGGTTTACATGCAGAACAGATGGGAATTCTGGAAATGTTGCTTTTACTAAATGCATGTGAGGAGTTAAAAAAAAAAAAAAAAAAAAAGAGGAACCATGACTTAGGGATTTAATGTATTTGTATTCCTAAAGTGAGGTTGAATTAAATTCAGTTCTATAAATATAGCCAGTAACATGTGCAGCAAAAATGCCAAGAATTATTAATTACAAACAACAACAACAAAGTTCCCTGGTATTCAGAGGAGAAAGTAAGAAAATACCATATTTCATTGTGAAAAATAAACATCGGGTTCATGCTGATGACTTCAGATGGCCTCTTTAAGGAGAATTTTCCCAAGTTTTAGGGACATGAAATTCTGTCATTTTGGGTTAAGAATTTCTGTATCCCCTTCATGACCTCAGCACAGTTCACCAGCACTCAGCTATTTAATACTTCTGATTGAATGCATAGAATACATATATAATTTTAGATTTATGCACCAGAAAATCTCACTTAATAACTATTTACTCTTTCCTTTCTTTTCAAGTGTTGTTCTATAAATGTATTTGCTCCCTGTTGAAGTCCTGGTTCAGATTGAGTCTCCTGGTAAATTAAGGACATAAAAGAACACAGAAATGTGACTTTTTTTCCCTTCTCCCTGCACACTTTCCAGACACTGCACTGGTTTTTGACAGCTCAGTTTAGAACAGGAAGAGAAAATAGAATGCCAAATTAAAAAGGAATAAAATGAATAAAAAATCACTAGATGAAAATGGGACAACTATTCACCATTTCTGAGAAAAACCATCCTTTCAGTCCCTGTGTAACTAAAATTCCTCACCACCTTACCTTGAATTGCTGAAATGGTGCAGACAATTACAACAAGAATTGCTGGCAGTGAGATTTTTGCTCTACCACTGCCTACAAAGGTTGACACTCCCAGAGGAGTCACTGAAATTCAGGTTCCCAAGCCAATAAAAAAGTGTGCCATGAGCTGGACCAAGAATTGTGCAGCTTTTCTTTCCCTGTGCAGGAACTCTGCATCACAAAGCACTTTAAAACACAGTGACTGGACCTCAAACTGGAGATTTTCTTTTAGAACAGAGCCAATTTCTGGCCATTTTGTATTTGTATGTTTTGTATTTTACTATTTCAGTGGATACCCACCTCCCTCCCAACCAGCTACAGTGGTGGAAACACCAAAATCAGACCCTTTTTAATCTGAATAACCAAAATAATAACTGGCTGTGATATGATTAGTGCCTGAATTTGGTTTATTATGTTCAAGAAGGAAATGAAGGGCAAAGAATCCAGGGGTTTTTTTTGCCATGGGAATTGAAATAAAGACAATAAGATTCCCCAAAAATAATGCACTGAAGTGCTAGAACATCACACTGATGAGCACTCAACTTTCCCTCCTTGGGGTACAAGCTCTAAATTAATTATACCTTGGAAGGCAGCTTGGCTGCAGGGGCTGGGGAGATGAGGGGAAATAGATGGAAAAGACTTTCTTGGCTGCTGGGAATACCCAAAGATGACAGAGGAATTGTTTTTACTTCCAATATAAACAAGTAGCCCAGAGTAAAAACAAAAAACAAACGAAAAGATAATTAAGACAAGTTATCAGGAAAACTCGACCTCCTGGCTCATCACATCTAATGATTTGGTATTCTGGGCATATTTCTCAGGTTTTTCCCTCAGAAGGGCATCAAGGCCCATCAGCCTAATTGTGAAAAATAGTTAGGCTCGGATTTTAATAAGTTTAGGTAATTCCTAAAGATAGAGAGCAGATTCTATTTCCTTCCAAGCAATATCTTGTTGTTGAAATAAATTGGATCAGATCTATACAATATAACCATGAACTTATCTGGGGAGTTGAACACAATGGAATGTGAAGGACACGGGAACTTTTGAAGTCAATAACGCTGCCAAAGCCTGCATATCTCAAAACTTCAGGTGCTGCCATGACAAGCAGAATGGAGAGATAATATCCAATAAATAGAGGGAGAGAAAAAGGATCTGTCAATTGGAGACAACCAAAAATGCAACGTTAAAGCTCTTGAGTCTATTTTCAGAAATGACAGGAATTTCTGCTTTAAATCCAAACTTTTGATTTATCGCTTTAGACAACAGCTCAACTTTTATCTCAGTGAATCACAGAATCCCAGAACGGTTTGGGTTGGAAGGGACCTTAAAGATCATCTTGTTCCAACCCCAGCCATGACAGGGACACCTTCCAGTATTCCAGGCTGCTCCAAGCCCCATCCAGCCTGGCCTTGGGCACTGCCAGGGATTCAGGGGCAGCCACAGCTTCTCTGGGAATTCCATCCCAGCCCCTCCCCACCCTCCCAGGGAACAATTCCTGCCCAATATCCCATCCAGCCCTGCCCTCTGGCAGTGGGAAGCCATTCCCTGTGTCCTGTCACTCCAAGCTGTTGTACAAAATCCATGAGAAAGTTAAATCTGATGTTTCTACTCACAGGGACGTGCCTTCAGAATAAAACTCAAGTCAAATTTCTGCACAAAGTCTGCTGTGGTTTCTTACAGGGAGAAATGACATCAGCAGGTAAATCCTGGTTGGAAAGCAAAGTCTATATTCCATCAGCAGAGACCCTCATCAAATTCAATTGTATTTATATTTCTTTGAATTACTGAAACTCAACAACATGAGCTTTAAATAACAACTGAGAGATTAATCTTTGTGTTATGTTAAATAATAATTCTCAAATGAATCTAGCATTTGTTTTCCTGAAGAGATGGCAGCAATATGGAGCTTAAGATTTTGATTCAGAAAATTATCATATCTTTATAGAGACGGAGGGAAAAAATTAAACTTTCTGTATGAATTACTCTGTACATATTTAATTTGGCTAAGTCAACAGGCTTTCCTCTACTTGTTCACATTTTTTTTATTTAAACAGAACAAAGAAAAAAAAAAGCCTATCCAAAATGAGCAGAAATGTTATTTTGTGTCTAATGAAAAATATGGGATTATGAGGGAAATGCACTTGTGAAATGTAATTAAAGTTTACACCACTCATCCCCAGAATTCAGGTGCCTGTTTAAAATGGAATATTTATGTCTGCATTATGGGAGTTACTGTATCTGTAAGGACAAATGTTAATTATGGAGGCATTACCAAGACAGCCACAGAATTATTATCACAAGTTGCTTGGAGTTCTTTCTGCTCTTGAATTCTGGGAAGGGATTGGAGTGAGAGTGGAACAACAAAGTGGAGATGAACAAACGTTCTTCACATCCCTGCAAAGCTTTGCTGAGGTGCTGGAGAAGCCCAGGAGGAAATATCCAACTCCAACATTCCACAAGCTCTGTGAGGAACATCTGAGGGAGCTGGGGCTGTTTAGCCTGGAGAAAAGGAGACTCAGAGGTGACCTTATCACTCTCTACAACTCCCTGAAATGTGGCTGTAGTGAGGTGGGGGTTGGTCTCTTTTTCCAGGCAACAGCTGGCAGAACAAGAGGACACAGCCTTAAGCTGCACCAAGGAAAATGTAGGTTGGATATTAGGAAAAAGTTTTTTACAGAAAGAGTGATAAAATATTGGAATGGTCTGCCCAGGGAGGTGGTGGAGTCACCATCCCTGGGTGTGTTTAAAAAGAGATTGGATGTGGCATTCAGTACCATGGTTTTGTTGAGGTGTTGGGGCATGGGATGATCTTGAAGGTCTCTTCCAACCTGGTGATTCTGGGATTCTGTGACCTGCAGCATCTGGTCCTGCCCTGCAGGGGCTTCCCATGGGGTCCTCGTATCTGTCCCACCATCACACCCCTCTCCTCCCCACTGCAGGGATGCTGTGACAGCTTGTCAGGGTGGGATCCCCTCAAACCTGCAGCTGAGCAGGAGCAGGGACATTTCAGTGCCATTAAAGAGCACTTGGTGTTCCAGACGAGATTGAACGTTAACAGTGATCCAGGCTGGCACATCCCATATTGCACAGCCAGCTCTGCCTAGTCCAAACAATGAGACAAAACCACGTGGGAATAATCTACTCTTGGAGTTTAACAAGCAGCCAGTTCTGTGCAGTCAGCAGAAAAATTATCTCCACTCTTTCCCTTCTCCAAAGTGTTAACCCAACTTCAGATTGAAAATAAATGTCAGCATGGTGCCCTTTGGCTTCTGAGGGTTAAAAGTTGGCTTCTGATAATTAAAAGTTGTTTTCTGATGGTTAAAGGTTGTCTTCAAGTTGTACCCAACAGAATCCACGTCTCCTGCCTTTTTTTCCTTTTCTTTCCTTTTTTCCTTTGTATCCAGTTCTGCTGCACGTCAGGCACACTGACAGCAGCCAAACACTCTTAAAAGCAGTGTTTTACTGTAATTATGCTCATTTGTACCATGAAGAAATGCACTTTTCTTGTAAGAACTAAGTTTTGTTGACAAGAATTGCCTTTTCACTCCCCAGGTAAAATGACACTATAAAAACAGTGTATGTGCACATGAAATCAGGTTTAAAAAACAACATGGCAGAAGAGTGAAAAGGAAATAATAAAGACTGTTTTGATATAAACACTCTTATTTTTACATGGAATATTTACTCATCCAAAACAACACAGAGTGCTTTGCACAACTCAGTGGAGGATCAGCACCAAATATTATTTTAGCTTGGAGCACTCCTCCAAAATGAACAAAGTTCTTTTTAATCTGTCAGCTTTTATTTTTGTTAATGTGATCTGGAAACACCTTTAACTAAGTGGTTGAGCATGGAAAATTAAATGTTCTCCAGATACACAAGGTTTATTGGTCTCCATCTGAAGTCTGCAACAGCTGTGGAAAGGCACCTCTGGCTTGGGCTCCTCAATGGATGTGGAGATTTTCATTTTTTTGTTGATATTGGACCAAGGCCAGCAGGTACAGCACTGCAGAGTTTCCTACACTTCTTTAAAAATAAAAAAGGGGAAAAAAGTGCCGAAATATTCCTGTTGTATTTCTCTGGACGTGCCCCAGCACAGCAAGTGGAGTTCTCTGTTACAGTCAGCATGTGCCATCTTCTACCAAGGCAAACTGATTTCTGTTCATGCCCTTCTTTTGGCTCTGTGAACACACACAGATATTCAGAGGGGTTCCAGACCTGCAGGTGTCCCTGCACAATGAGACATTTAATCCTTTCAAACAGCACCCACAGTTTGAAAGAATCATTCCGCATTCATTTTGGGTCCTTTGCGTGCTGAAGTCCTACGAAGAGGTGCGGTAATTCCCAAGGAGGTGGGGAGGAGATGGGAGGTTGTGTTTCTAATGGGAAACCTTCAGGCTATCAAAGTGCTCCACGAAATCAGCAGGGATGAAATCCATATTTCCCCACTGAGTTAAACACGACTTGACAATGCCAATGAACTTTGAGAGAGCTGACAGACAAATTACAGCGTGCGTGTGCTAAGCCACGTCGAAACCTTCACTCCTAAAAGCCATCCTGTCAGGAGCTGTAAACACTGCAGAATAACACCGAGGATCTTCTTCCTCCCTCCCATGGTCCATCCTTCCTGCACACACACTGCTCCGAGTCCCTGCAGCAGATGATGCAGTGAACTGCAAATTGAAGTCATTTTGACCTAGAAGAAAGTGAGGAATATCGAGGCGTTTCTGGTCACAGTCAGGAAAGGTTTGTTGTGGTCTCTGAAGATCTCCACTGAGAGTCTGGTCCTTCCCACACCGGCCCAAGTTACGTCCTCCACGTGTTCTACATTTAAAGATTTGTTTTGTGGAGTTCTGTGCATTTAATTATTGGGTTTAGAGCTCATTCCTGGATAGTTTTGGGAATTCTCAAAACTCTTTGTTCCGGAAACAAAGGCAGCCCAAAATCTACATAGTCAAACACATATCAAGGGAATTTCTCCATGGAAAAAAAGGGTGGTTAGACATTGGAACGGGCTTCCCAGGGAGGGGATGGAGTCCTCATCCCTGGAGGTGTCCAAGGAATGCCTGGATGTGGCACTTGGTGCTCTGGGCTGGTAAAATTTGGGGATTGGTCACAGGCTCGACTCAATGACCTCAGAGGGCTTTTCCAACCTGAACAATTCTAGGATTCGGGTGAAGGACACTGGGATGGGATGCAGGACTAGAACAGGATTTGGTTGTATCCTACTGAAGCTGCAGGGCTGGGTTTTGCTACTTCCTTCCACCCCTTTTACCACACAGCCCAATGCTCTCCCTGTAGGAAGAAGAAACAAGGAGGAATACTGGTGACTGATCTCCAAAACAACTTTTGAGATCTGTATCCTCCATTCTCCTGCTAAATTCATCCTCCCTGCCCAGTCCCAGTCCCCATTTGCCACCCTATCATTGCTCATTTCACCTCCTGCTCAAACATCCCAGTCTCGAGCAGGAACACTTGAGAAGTTGGAATTCCCAGCTCAGAGCCAGATCCAAGAAAACTCACCTCAGCCAGCACTGCAAAATGAACATGAACAATATTTGCCCTCTTATGTTCCTTTTATTTATTCCCACTTCAAACCAGCTACACGCAGAACATCTGATCCTGCAATCCTTATTCATGCTGCAGAATGTTTTATTCGCATGCCGAGCTCCTGTCAGACCCAATAAGACAATTCCAAGGAAAAAAATGCCTTTTTGGGGGAACAAAGAGCAGGGAACTGGGCTCAGAGTACCTCATGCACCGTTTGTCCTGGCTGGCTGACACAGCAACACTGGGATTTGGCTGGGAAACATCAAAAATTAGTTTGGTTTTTTTTTGGAAAACTTTCACAGATTCATTGTTTCTCCAGGCAAGTGAGAAATCCTGCTGGGAAAAATTACAATCACCTAAAGTGCAAGGAAAATGTGATGATTTTCTGCAAAATAAAAAGAAGGGATTTATTTTCAGATCAAATTTTTTGCTGTTGTTGCTGTACTTTTGGTGGCGAGAAAGCTTTATTTAGTCACCAACCCAATTTCAAGGGTGTTTCAAAAAAAGAGCTCCGGTTTGGCTTTCCCTCTTGCCTTTTTCCTCCTTTCTCCATATGCTGATCTGACATTCCAATCCATCACAGAGCGAGGCTGTCAGATCCTCCCCCTGGAGTTCTTACTAAACACTCCTGAAAACAACTGTACAGCTCTATCAATCTTACAAAAAATAATTAAAAAAAAAAAATTTGCACAATTGCAACCAAGCCAACAAGATTCCAGGGGAGACCTTACAAGCTTTTCTCTTTAATATTCCAGTAATCTAGGTTATGAACAGCACTGATATCGATGTGAGGTCAGCTCAAATGAGGAGGAGTCAAACATCTGCAGGGAAAGAATTGTGCTCGAGGTGGGAATGGATGGGTGCAGTTCCATGCCCTGTGTTCTGCAGGAGATCAGACAAGATCATCACAGTGGTGCCATCTGGCCTTCAAAATCTACAAACCTGCACTGAAATTCTCAGCTGAACCTCGGCGACCTCTCTCCAAGCCCATCTGTAGGTTGGATATTCCCATTAAAATGCAAGCCAAACACACTTCACCAGCCTCAATGAGCTTCATCTTATGTAGCCACTGATGCTGGATTTTGGCAACAAAAAGCCCAAGAAAACACAAAAAAAAAAAAAGTCCAAGCATTTCTACCTATAAATGCAAGCAGCAGAAAATAACAAATTAACAACCCCTAAAGCCACCAGAACATTTCAGGGACTGCCACCCCTGAGGAGCCACTGCCACTGAGTTCTGAGGAACGACCTGGATAACCCAGTGCTGATGTTTGCATGGAAAACATCCCAGGAATTAGTGTGGCTGAGGTGGTAGAGGGAGACTTGCACAGAAAGAGGTGTTTGGGAGCACAGGGAGCTCAGGAGGGGAAATCACACAGGCTTCAAGTGAGAAAGGTATGAAGGAACACACAAGGGTAAAAATCTTATGCTTAAAGTTGCAGAGATTTCTTCTTTTCTCTAACAACTGTTCACCCGAGGCCTGGCTGAAAATCAGGAATTAAAAAGCCAGCAGAATGGGGGTTTTCAAGAGCTGGAGTAGCAGAGTAAGATGGAAATCCTCCTCCAAGGCTGGGCAGCTTCCTGGTGTAGGCTCCACTGTCCTGGGGCCAACCAGACTTCCAAAAACTTCTCCTGTGTTTTATTCCTAATAACCCACAACCACCCTGCAAAAAACTTGGGACACATATTCTTGCTGGTTCTACAGGAACAGTAGGAGCCTGATCCTGAATTTATTGCTGTTTATTTTTCATTTAGCAGCAACTAAGAGTGAAGGAAGGAAAAAAGGGAAAAAAGTGTATCAGCAGGAACTTTTATTCCTGAGGGTTGGGTTTGCTGGGGGAAGGGTGTTTTTCAGTTTATTTGGTTTTTATAAATATATATTTTGGATCTAGTGTTCTTCACTCAGCTGGATTTTGGTCCCCATGAAAACATTTTGTGTAGGATCAAATGTGGGCTATTTCTAGCGAGTTACTCGGGGAAATATATTCAGGAAGAGACTGGATCCTGCTGATGGAAAACAAATACAAACAAAGAGACAGGCCAGGAAGGAGATCTGAGGAGAAGGAAGTAATTAAAGGAGCATTTGGGGCGCTGTTATTTTTCCACTGTGTCCATACCCTTCTCCCTTACTCTCAGCACTGTGTGCTTTAATTGTCCCCTGAAGAAACAGTTCTGTGGAAAAACCCACAGGGAGCAAAGGCTCTGTCAGGGACAACCAAATTAATTTCTCTGTTGGAAGCACGAATGTCACTTCAAACCCCAGAACAACATATTTTTAGCAGTTTGGACCATCTTTTTTTTAACAGCAACCCTTTTCCTTTTTCCTTTGGAGGCCAAGCCCTGGTAGCAAACACCTATTTAGAGACAATGAGGATTGGGAGGCCTGGCTGCAACATTCCCTCAGTTTCATCAAATCAGGATCAATCCCATGAGAACAATGGTTTGGAGGTGGCACAACCAGCCTGAAAAGGGGGGATTTCTGCTTTAGGGCTGCTTGTTCCAACCATTCCATCCCGCTGTGCAAGGGGATAACGAGGCAGGCTCTGCAGCAGGAAGAGGCTGCCACTTCCCAGAAAATCCTTCAACAGCAGATTTCTGGAAGCTGGGAGAGGCTATCCAGAGGAATTCTCTCGCAGTGTTTGCCCAGTTCTTGTATCCTGGCCCTGGACATCTGCTCTTGGCAGGACACGACGGGCAGAAGGTCTCGGGGCTGTTCTCCCGCTCTGCTCTGAGCGCCGCAACGGCGCCCGAGAAGTCCTTCAGCTGCTTTGGCTCATTTGGAGCAAAAAGCTTGGAAAACACTGGGACAAACATGAAAATCCCCCCCAGTGTTGTATATAAATTGGTGTTCAGCAAAGAAATCCTCTGCCAAACCTCTCCTCCCACAGCTGAATTCAGAAATGCAGCAAGGAGGCAAAGGAGCCTTCCCTTCTTCTGCCTCACTGCCCCAGAGCAAGGATGCTCCCCTAAACCAGGGTAACTCACTCTTTTTCCAGAAAAATCCCTTTTAAACCCCTCAATTCTTACAGAAAGGGCTTTAATTCCCATACAGAGAGCAAGGCCTGGCTCAGGTCTATGAACAAGAGTCCCCATCCCAAATTTTCCTGGGTCACACAGCAGCTGAGCTCCCCAGAGATGTTACAGATACCTTTCCTACTACCTCAAAAGCCCACAGAATGGTAAATGTCTAAATATTCACTGGCAGGAAACACCAGGAAAAGATGTGAAGTATCTTTAGTGACACTTCCATCAGAAAAGAGCTGAAAGCACCTTTATTTTCAGAAGAAACCCCTGTACCTCCCTGTCTCTCTGGGATTCTTTCCCAGAAAAGATCCCTTCCCAAAAATATTAATGAGAAAACACAGGAAGGCAAGTCCAACTGCCCTGGCATCTGAATCTATTTTCTTCTCAGTCCTATGCATTTCTTAATTATGAAAACTTTCTCTTTTGTATTGGATATATGGGACTAATTAACATTTTCAACAGCATTTTAGATGCATCACACTGATTCCCCAAAGACCCTACATTTGTACCACACATTTTTCAAAAGCTGTTTGGTGCATGTTCTGTTTATTCTACATTAAACTGTATTCTTCCAGAAAAAATAATACATATAATCCCTCTACAAAAATGAGGGGAAAACTAATCCTTCACACCTTCAGCTTTTGCTGAATTGTCCAGTGCAATTTGGGAAGTCAGAGAACAAAGTTTGGCTCTGCCTGTCAGCCCCATGTCTAAAAAAGCTCTTATGTTTAAAACAATATCAACGACTTCAGGGCACTCAGCAAAATCACAATTCCTGACAAAAGTTTCAGTTTAGTTGGCACAAAGCTATTAACTGTGCTGAAAGGAGTGACAGTAATTGCAACTGGCTAAGGGTTGATAAGGAAACTCGGGCTGCTAATTTGAAAGAAAATTTACAGACTGGCAAAGCCGTGTCAGACAAGGGAAACAAAGATAGCTGCACTTGGTGGGGTTTAATTCAAGGCAAAAAAAATTTAAAAAAATAAAAAAGGAAGAATGAATTAATAATATTTGTACTCTAACAAGAGACATTTTCAAAGTGATAACTTTATCACCTTTTGTATCTTGGTCAATCAAGGTCTGCTCACAGAAAAATGGCCTTTGCCACACACCAGAACTGACTCTTCTTGCTCAGTTATAAAATAAACATAAATAGAGGACAGCAGATCTGACCTGGTAACACTGGTAGAGATTTTGTACTGCAGGCCCTGAAGCCGTGGCTCCTGAAAGAATTGAGGTTTCTGATGTGAGAGAGGGAAGAATTGAACTCTGCAAACAGAAAATAAAACTCTCCTCCATGGCCTCGGGGGGTTCAAGCAGCTGAAGGCTGCCCCAGCCCACCAGGGCTGGCAGAGCATCACTGTCCAAATCAGCCAAAAATAAACAAAACCTCAAGTCCATAAAGCTGCAATTTCCTTTAGGAGAGGTTTTGGATCACCCTGGAATGGGATGTCCTTCCTCAGCACCTCCATGTCCACACGACTCCCCCCACCATCACCATCCCATCCCTTTTCCCTGTGCCCAGGAGGCAGCTCAAGGTGCCACCAGCGCCTTCTCCTGCAGCACAAAAACTGCCTGAGGGCAGGGAAGGCTCCGTGTGGACTCCCCTGGTTTGGAGGATTGAATTGAAGCATCTGTGGCTCCCCTGTAATGGGATTATCACTGTTCTTTTATCTCAGTTTCAAAGCAGCTCAGCAGAGTGAATTTTCCTCAAGTATTTCCCCCTGTTTCTCTCTGATCTGCATTTTTTTCTAGAGGAAGAACTAAAAGAGGAAGGAATGTGCTTTCCTTTCCCTTCTGCACTGCAGGAATGGTGTACGGTGCATCTGTTTGCTGAGGGTTCAGGAGGCTCTGAGATTTTGGCATTTTCTGAGATGAAAATAATTGTATCAAAGATAGGAAGCCTTGTGCTTGGGTCAGGGGTCACTGATGACTGAGGGAATAAGAGAAAAAACATTCCCCGGTGAGAAAATCATTCCCCAGTTGTGTGTGATGAGTTCCTCATACCTTCCTGTTAAAACAAGGGAATTCCCAGCCTTATCCTGCATGGAAATTCCTCCGTTTGAAAGGCAGGGTGGAGTTTTGTTGTTTCGTTGTTTGTTGGGAGTTTTTTTCAGCATTTAAACAGCCACAGCCCTCACCCAGAGCTAACTCGATCTGCAAATCCTTCCTGAGTATGAGGCAGCATCGCGCTGTAAATCAAATAAAATGCGTGCTGGTGGGGTTAAATCCAGCCGAGTGTGAGCTCCAACCCTCACCCCGCATTCCCTGGGCACATCCCAAAAGAAACCCTCCGGCAGAGCCACTGCCACACCCAGGATTTAACCTTGAGTGCTCCCACACGAGGGATGGCAGCAATTTGCACATTTGCTGGCAGACAAAGCCAAATCCACCTTCCCACCTCAAAACCCTGCGGGAAATGCCCATGGAGCCCAGGGACTGAGAGCTTTTTCCATGAGGAATTCATCCAAGGGTTGGAGGCTGCTCCCTCCATGAGGAATTCATCCAGGGGATGGAGGCTGTTCCCTCCATGAGGAATTCATCCAGGAGATGGAGGCTGTTCCTTCCATGAGGAATTCATCCAGGGGATGGAGACTGTTCCCTCCATGAGGAATTCATCCAGGGGATGGAGACTGTTCCCTCCATGAGGAATTCATCCAGGGGATGGAGGCTGTTCCCTCCATGAGGAATTCATCCAGGGGATGGAGGCTGTTCCCTCCATGAGGAATTCATCCAGGGGATGGGGGCTGTTCCCTCCATGAGGAATTCATCCAGGGGATGGAGGCTGTTCCCTCCATGAGGAGTTCACCCACGGTTCCCCCCAGCGCTCTCCCTGCTGCTGGATGGTGTGAGGGGAGAGGTTCTCAGAGCTGAGAATTCACCTGTTCTGTCTCTGCTGGAAAGCTCTCTGCCAGGATCCCTGCTGTCCTCCCTGTCATCCCTCACCTCTGACAGAGTAAAGAAACCAGCTTTGGATTATAGAATTATTTAGGATGGGAAAGAGCTTTAAGATCATTGAGTGAGGCCTCACCTGTGCAAAGTACAGGGGGAGAGCACTCCTTAATTTATAACAACCACAAAACCCCAGCTGGAATTCATTGCCTTTGATGAAATCAGCAACAAACCCCAATTCATATTCCCAGAAGCAGATAAGGAGTTTGGGCATAACGCACAAGAGAGGTTTTGGTTGGACACAGAGGGCAGAGGAGACAGGAAAAGGGGTTAATCAAGGCCCTTCCAAACAAGCAGTGCAGAAAGAAACAAAAAATCCAAACAAAACAGAAACAAACCTATCAACCCATCCTAATGGGTTCTTGGGCTGCCCAGAGCAGCTGTGGCTGCCCCTGGACCCCTGGAATTGTCCAAGGCCAGGTTGGACGGGGCTTGCAGCCCCCTGGGACAGTGGAAGGTGTCCCTGCCCAGGGCAGGGGGTGGAATGGGGTGAGCTTTAAGCTCCCTTCCAACCCAAACCACTCTGGGATTCTAATGCAGGTCCTGGGAGGTGACCACAGCACAGGACAGCTGCAGCTCCTAGGAAACCTTCTGGAAATTTCTGGGTGTTATCTCTCCCATGAATATGAAACACAGCCTCTGCTTATCCTTGACCAGACACAACTCTGCATTTTAATGCTCCCGAAGCGTTGGCTGGCTCGCAGAGAGGAGCACTTTTGTAATAAGGTTTGATAAAACATCACCCTTGGGAGAGCTCGTACATAAACACCTCCAAAGAGTTATGCAAGCCCAGCATGCGGCTCTCATGACAACAGATCCATCCAGCACCAACCCAGGGCTTAAAAAGGTTCTACCTCTGCATAGCAATGAGCTTCCCCTGCGAGTAATCCTCCTCCTCGAGGAGGAATGCAAAGAAAAGCACGGGAAGCCCCCTCCCTCTCCTAAATCTTGACTGAAATTACTGTTTTCAGGACGGAGATGAAAGCCAAGAGTTTTGCCAGCGGTAGAAAACACGTCGTTTGCACAATAATCACCTCCCCCAAAAGGCAGCTCGGTGTCATCTCAGACTTTTATGATGCCAGCTGACAGCCAGGGTTTCTAAGGAAACACCAATATTGGGGGAGCTGCAAGGAGAAGAAGAAAAGGCCAGAACCTAAAAATAAGTGTCACATGCCTCTTCCAGACATTAAAGGCACCTGATAAAGAAATTGCAAACATCTTGAGGTGGGAACGTTTCTGAGAGACCCACAAGGCTCCACCCAAGCAGGAATCGTCTGGCACTGAACTGAGTTTGCTGGGAGGGAGTTCTGCTTCTGAAATCACCTTCTTTTAAAGGATGTTTGCAAAAATATGCTGACTGGAGTATTCCTGATGTTATCCAGAACAAATTGAATCATTTTGTGCCACTGCAACTCCCGTTAGGACTCGAAGTCTTAAGTGGAGCATGGATAGGAGTTTCACTGATTTGAGTATCGATGGTTTTCATGCTGGAAGTGTAAGCTGGTTTTCTTTAATTAAACTGGAATGGGTTTGGAAAAGGGAAATAATTCCCCTCTCCTGGAGCATTGGCAGGCCATGATGGAATCACACATCCAAAGCACTCCAAACTGCACTAAAAATTCCCAGAGAAATGATAATAGCAACACAGAAAGTTAAGCACTTTTTAGGTCAAGCTGTGATTGAGTTTGGAGGCAGCAAAAATATCCTCGGAATATTTTTGGAATGGCCAAACCCTCTAATTTTTCAAAATGTCATTGTTTGACCAATTAATCCATGGAAATGTCTCCTCTCAGAGGGGGATGATCAGAGAGATTTCCTCATCTCTACTGAAATGAGGGCTGTGCTCTAAAAAGGGCCCCCAGTCCGGTCTGCAACAACACCAAAAACAAACCCGTGATGAAATAACTCTGACACAAAACTCACGAGAAGCACTTAAGTGTTTTACCATCTCTCCCAATTACGTGGGCAACCACAACCAGTGCACAGCTAAGAGATGATTTCACTGGATGTGACTCCTTGGCTTTAGGCTATGGATAAATATTCAGGGTTTTACTCCCAGACAGTCACTAATGAACTCCATGTCTGCATCAGGAGAGAAATGTTTGTGGAACTGAAGTCAGAATGTTTCAGTGGGTTTTTAGGAATAGCACCCAGACAGGTTTTTGGGGTGTAACTTTGATGTTTTGTGTTTAGACTGAGATGCAGAGGACATTTGTTTCTAAACCCCCCTCCCCCTCTGAGCACCACAATTTAACCTGAAAACTCTCTCTGCATCAGGGTTCAAACAGTTCTTATGCTGGTATTTCAGGCTGCAGAAAAGCTGGGGCTGCCCCTGGATCCCTGTAAGTGTCCAAGGCCAGGATGGGGCTGGGAGCAGCCTGGGACAGTGGGAGGTGTCCCTGCCCATGGCAGGGGGTGGGACTGGATGAGCTTTAGGGCCCCTTCCAACCCAAACCATCCTGGGATTCTGTGTTATCAGAGAGCAACAGTCAGGATGTGGAATCACTGAGTGTTATTCTCAAAAGAGTACAGGGATATATCCCAAGAAGAGAAGCAAAGCTGAGCTGACGTTGAAAGTGGTTCGTCCTTTTCCCAGAGAATTTCCCCAGCTCTGCCCACTTCAGAAAGCCTTTTCCCTTTTTCCTTTCCTTTCCTTTCCTTTCCTTTCCTTTCCTTTCCCTTCCTTTCCCTTTCCTTTCCCTTTCCTTGGCTTCCCAGATTCCTTTCTCCAGGCTTTACTCAGGCTCTCTCACCAGGCTGGAAGAGCACTCTAACATGCAGAAATTCATTTTCAAGTGCTCCCGTGGATGGTGTTCTCTGAAAGGACTCATCTGCTGTCTGAGGCAGGTTAAAGCTTTACAAATTCGAGCAGACATTACCTTGGCTCCCCCTGCTCCCATCTGGAACAGCTCCAGCTGGAGCCCAGGAGAAGGGCTTCAATTAGCAGCACACACACAGCTCAAGTGGAAAGCAGAATAAAAAAGCCCCCCCCCTCGCTTTTTGTCTCTCTCGTTTCAGCCAGAGCCACACAAATTGATTTGTGCCATTCCCAAGTTTGGGCTTTTTCAAGTTTGATTCACGATGATAAAACAACAGAAAATAAATCTTTGTGCCTGATGTAGCAAGTGGGCAGGACAGCCCCCAGACTGAGGAACCACATGAAACCTTTAAATGCTGGATTTCCATCACCATTCCTGTCCTTCCAGGCTGCTGAGGCTGCAGAAGGGGAGAATTTCCAGTTAATCCCATCACAGAATGCTCCAAAGGTTGAGGAGATGGAGTGGTTGCCATTTGAGATGTGATTATGGGGGATTAAACTCTTCATTTATGTGACACAATCTTGATAAGGGCAGGAAATTACTCTGAGGAGAACAAGGAGTATCTGCAACTGTTTAGGGATTCTTGTTGAATAAAAAGGGAAGGAGAAAAGAGGAGAGGATAAAAGAAAAGGAAA
This sequence comes from Rhipidura dahli, assembly GCA_013399225.1. Lineage (NCBI taxonomy): Eukaryota > Metazoa > Chordata > Aves > Passeriformes > Rhipiduridae > Rhipidura > Rhipidura dahli. The sequence goes on from VXAC01004330.1 coordinate 733,515, forward strand.
ATTTCTACTCATGTTCTAAAGCACTCACCAGATTTCCAAACCTTCTCCAGGACACTCCTTGCAGGGACACTTTGGGACCTTGGATAACAAACAGGAGAATTTCCACAGCAGTTCCTGCCATTTGCTCTTGGTTCCAGTAGCACCAGAAGGGGATGTCCTTCAGCTTCTCATGGTGCTTCCCATTTCATAGAATCATTAAGATCATCAATTCCAGCCATTAATCATGGGAATCTTACTAGGAACACAGAATTCCTTTAAAATTAAAACACAGAAGACCAACATATGAGACCTTGTCCTAATTTCTAAATAACCAAGTTTTTTGTAATTGATGTCCATATTTCACTTTAAATTTTAAATAATGTGAAATATCTTTAGACTGTTAGCTGGGAAATCTTAGAACTAGAGTACACATTCTCCTCTCCCTTCTCATTTTCCTGGGAAATTTTTGCATATCTCCCGCTCTCTAAAAACCCCTTCCATGTTTCTCCACACAAAATAAGAAATATGACTCCTTTTATCTCTGAGCACATTTCCCAGGGGAGCAGTTTCAGCTCCAGCCTCAGCTCCCTGTCCACAGCGCCTGCAAATTGATTTATTCCTCATAATGGTCAAACTTTGTCATCCAAATGCTGGGAAACGCTGTAATTCAATCTTTGCATGTCCTTTAACTTTCTTTTATCTCTCAGGCTGCTTTAACAACTGCTAAAATGTTCAAGGCAAGCTTTTATGTATTTATGAAGCCGTCAAAAGCAAGGCAAGAGGTGAGGAGGAAGCTGGATGTGTTACTTAAAGCAGCAAATACACAAGACAATATTTTTGAGTTTTTCAGCCCAGATTGAAGATTAACAATGAGGCAGCAACAGAATCCAAGACAACACTAAAAAACCCCTTTGGTTAAAATCATGGTCCAACCAGAGACTTCAAAAAACCCCAGAATTCAGTATTGATTTCTTTTTTTACTGTCTAATAAGCTGAATTTGGGAGGTTTTTTGCTCATATACAAATGTATGTGTGCATGGATGTAACAAATCCATAAATTCAGTGCCCACCTGTGCTGCAGCTTCCGAACGGCACAGGGCCAGACATCCCTGACCTGCACATGCTCAACAAAATCCCTCTTTTTAACTGCAAAATGCTGCTAAGCATTTGGTCATGTTTTATGGAACACACCAACTTGTCTTGCAACCTTTTTTTCTATTCCCAGTTCTCCTCACTTATATTTATTTCATATTCTGCTCTCAACTTGTGGCTTCATTTCTTCCACCGAAAATCACATTCAGCAAAACCTGCTTTTCTTGAAGCTTTGGCATAATTTCCTGTATTTTTAGATCATTAATCAACCTCTCCACTTTGATATTGACTTTTAGACCTCAAATTTAACCTGTCATTCCCCTGCCTTATAGTGGTGATAATTTCTGGTTTTATGGGAGGGGTTTTTGTTATGTTGTCATGGAAAACCTGGCTTTTTACAGAGATTGAAGGAGGGGATGGATTTGGTATTGCTGGCTTGAATAAAATATAAATTCCTAGTTTTGTTTTACTGCCCAAACCACCCATAGGAATATCTATATTTTCCACACACAAGTAATTATAGTATAATTTAATACTCATGACTTTACTAAGCAAGATCCACTCCCAGAGAGTCCAAGTGTTATTTCTCTTGTTTATTTCCTTCTGAAAAAAAAAAAAAAAAATCAAATTACCAAAAATACCTTCTGGAATAATTATGGGGGTTTATTGTTTAATTGTGCTTTAGTTTCAGGGATAGAGGTTTCAGAAGCACTTCAGGACAAATTGTATTTCCTAAATGATTTGCCTGAATAAGGACTTTTAGTCTGAGTTTGAGACAGGGCCTAACCTAAGGGTATAAGCTCAGTCCTGATTCATTCAGTAGCACATCTGTGAGAGGAATATTGCAGCAGCCTTAAAACACTTAAGTGTTCCAGGGCAGAGATGTTTATTAGGGATTTCATAGCCCATCCCTCAAACCAGACCTTAACCAAATTCCCTAAGCTGACAGAAATAATAAAGTTCCCGAGTTTCTTGCTGAAATACTGTAATATCCAAAGATGAGCCTTCCTCTCCTTCCTAAGATCATTTCGGTAAATTAGTATTGAGTTATACAACCTAATGAGGGAAATTAATTTCCTAAAATTACCTTCCATGAGTGAAAACAGGTATAAGGAATATCATCAGATTTTTTTTTTAAGAGGAAAGAGAACCACAGTGAACGGAAGAAACTGGGATGTCTCAGATGGAAAAGCACTTCATTTTCCTTCCAAAACAATTTTACATAATAATTCTATTTTTATTCTCCTACTGACTCCTATCCAATCTCTCTTCACTTCAAAAAGATCTGATGATTGCAGAGATAAAGCTTTTGAGTTTCTTAGGTATCAATTCCATACAACCCACAATAAATCTAAATATTACCTATGTACGATTTCTTCCCGGATCTTTGAATCCTCTCAGAAATATTTCTTCAGATAGGAGCCCTCAATATGAATAGCTCAAGTGGGACACACTTTGCTCCTTCTGTATTATTAAAAACTCTCCCAGAAGTGCAGTTTTCTGGTTTTATTCTAGGAGGCATCTCCAAATCCAGGCTGAAGCATTAATATTAACAGCCAGAACACGGCCCTGTTGCATTCAGTTCATGGAGCATCTTTCTGTGAATTCATGAAAAGAGATTTTATTGTTTTGAGAGAAAAGAGACAGTTTGAAATTTAAAAAAAAAAAAAGTGCAACACCATGACAACAACAATCCCCCCAAAATCAAACTAAAACAACCCCAAAACCCAGCAGAATGTCTTTCCCACTGGAAAAGTTTGTCCTGACAAATTCCTTCCTGACAAAAAATGGGAATTGCTGCAGGACAGGACCTCCCTGCCCACTCTGGGCATCCCTGCATGGAGATGGATCAGCTCAACTGCTCTGGACTCTCCTTCCCACCAAAGGATATCCCAGGTTTCTTGAGTCATCATGGAATCACCTTCCATAGACCAGGTTGTTCCAAACCTCATCCAGACTGGGATAGGACAGGGATGGGGCAGCCACAGCTTCTCTGGGCACCCTGTGCCAGGGCCCCACCACCCTCCCAGTATCCCATCTAAGCCTCCTCTCTGGCAGTGTGAGGCCACAAAGCTCCAGGGAGGGTGGAGAGGGGGCTCCCAGCGTTCCTGGAAGGACACGGCAGTCCCGGTACCCCCGGTACCCCATTCCATCGGTTTTAGCACTTAATGAAAGACCTCAGGCAATCCAATTCCTGCTCCTTCCTGGGGAACTGCCAGGTGTACTCCCAGGCCAATTATTGCTTTCACAAAGTGCTCTAAATCTGTCAGCAAGCACAAGTGTGAAGTACAGAATAAAAACACCATGAGGATTGTGAGCCACTTGTTACAAGAGGAGTTTCTCCTTGCAGAGGGAGCAGTGAGAGTTGGCTTCCCAACAGCAGCAGCGCTGCCAAATTCAGGTGTTAAATGCTATTAACACACACCAAAAACATTTGTACTTTTTTTTTTTTTCCATTGGAAAATAGATGTTTATTCTCCAACACAGCTGTATGATAAATAGTTTGCAAGCTACTGTAGGAAATCCAGGAAGGTTCCAAGAATTTCTCCCACTCCTGGGAGTGTGAGCAAAGGGAGATAATGTGCTTTATTGACAGGAGTTGCAGCATCTCAATGGACATGGATGTATTTTCATAAAATAAAAGTAAAAAAAACAAATGAATTGAAGAGTTGCAATAATTTTCCCTAATGCACAAATCTTCTCACCTATTTGGTATTATTGTTGGGTGTAGAATCCTAGAATTATTTAGGTTGGAAAAGACCTCCAGGATCATTGAGTCCAACCTGTGACTGATTCCAGAGCACTGAGTGTCACATCCAGGTGTTCCTTGGACACCTCCAGGGATGGTGACTCCAGCCCCCCTTCCAGTACCTGACTACCCTTTCCATGAACAAATTCTTCCTGATCTGCAGCCTGAACCTCCCCTGGCACAGCTTGGCACCATTTGCTCTTTTCTTGCCGCTGCTGAGTTATTTTCCTGAAAGGTGGGAAGTCTTTGTTTTTTGGATTCAGCATTTGAGGAACCTCCCACCCATCTGACCTAGAACATGTCAAAGCTTCTCATCCAAGGTAATTTCTTCTCTGCAGACCTGTGATTAAAGGCTATTTGATGTCCCCTCAGTCCCCCAGGGCTGCTGGTCTGTGCCCAACCAGTGCAGGTGTTTTGGCTGGGCTCAGTTCCCTGGGAGAGATTGATTTCCATCTGGAGCTTCCAGGTTTAACTCTCCTACCAAAATAGCCCTGGATCCAGGCTGAAAGCTCTCCCAGACTGTCAATATTCTCAATGTTCCTCATGCTTTGGCTCCAGGCTCACTCTCAGGGCTGGGTGCTCACCCTCAGTGGCTGGAGCCCTGTCAGTGCCAAAGATTTGCTTGGAGAATCCTCAGAAACCTCCTGCTTCATGGGATTCAACTTGGGAAGATGTTAGGTGGGAAAGGGAGATGAGGTTTTATAATCAGCTGAACAAAACTACAGGATTGATGGTGACTGTCAAGCTAATTATGGAATGAATCATGTCTGGCTCTGCAGTTATTAGGCAAAGTAATTCATTATTTGCTTAAAAATAACATTAAAATTTAACTAATAAAGCCATTTATTGATGGCTGGTCTGACTTTTTTTTTCCTTTCCCTTGTCTAAATGTCATCCTGGTTAGGAAAACATAAAAGAAAAAGTCATTAAATCATCTTAGTCATAAAACATCCACCTTTCATCATTTAAATAAATAGAAAAGTGAGATGTTATCTGACAGAGATTTAGGCTTATCAGTTATGCAATGAAATATTACAGACTTTCTGCAAGGGACTTGCAATTAAATAAAACACTATTTTTTACTAAAAAATTGGCTTTATTTAAAGGCAAATAACATAAATAAGGGTAAATAAATATCTGGAAATGTGAACTCCTCCCATGGTCTTTCCATTTCCATTCCTCAGCCTTCTCCCCACCCCAGTAATGATTTCTACCCAGACAAAAGTTCCTTGGTTTTTTTCCTGTTGAACTTTGGTAATTTCTGCCTTTCCTGAGGAACTGAGCAGGATTCCAGGGCAGCTGGTATGGAATACAGGAAGGTGACCCCATCTGCACACCTGATCCCCCAAAATTTGCACCTACTGCTTTGTCTCACCTTGGCTTCTCCTCAGCAAATCTGCCAGAATTCCTGGACAAAACACCTGGTTCCGGAGCAGGGTGGAGATAATAACAGAAGGGGAAACCAGAAAAACAACTGGAAAGGCCAATCAGAAGCTTGGGCATTCCTTCCAACCTGGATCCGTCGGGATTTGGGGTGCAGGATTGAAACACGGGATCGGGAAGAGATGGACCTTTTCTCTCCAGTTAAACTGGGAAAATAGAGCAGAAGAGAAGGAAAAGGAGGAAAAATCCAGGCAGGTGCATGGCAGCCCAAAAGTTTCCATTGCAGGGCTGGAGCTCGGTGTGGTTGGACGGGTTTTGGGTCAGTTCTCACTCGTCTGTGCGACGCCTTGACTCAGGAACAGGCAGAGCTCTTCGATTGCTCCTCAGAAAATAAATAAACTTCTGCCTCCAAATGAGTTAAATGGCTCGAAAACTGAACTCCTCAGATTTTATTAGGGATTGAACAGCTCCAGGTGCTCCTAAGCCAAAATCAATAGGAAGATTAGCTGCCAGAGTCTGCCAAGAGATTACGGACAAAGCGTCCATCGAACGGGAGCCGACGGACCCGGAGCCTGAGTGCCATCCCTTGGGATGGGCATGATCTGCACAGGAGCTGCTTCCCACCTTCCACTCAGCTGGAATTCCACACTGAGCACCCTCAGTCACCCACAGCAGAGGGCTGGAGTCAGATGAGCTTTGAGGTCTCTTCACACCCAAATTTTTCCATGATTCTGTAAGGGAAATTCATTAATCTAAATCTTTTGCATCAGAGATCCCTTTGTCCCACTGCAGATCATTCAAACTGATCAGTTTCCTAAGAACTTCATCAAATTTTATCATAAATCCCAGAATGGTTTGGGTTTGAAGGAACTTAAAGCCCACCCAGTCCCATCTCTGCCATGGGACCTTCCACAGACCAGGTTGCTCCAAGCCCAGTCCAGCCTGGCCTCAAACACTTCCAGTAATATTTCCAAAAAATATAATTCCCTGAGAAAATCCATTGAGGAATACATTTGCCAAGGCTGCATTTTCACCCTTGCTGTAGCTTTGGGCATGAGCAGCCCTGCAGCCTCTGCACCTCTGTCTCCCTAAGGGGATTTTTGTGCACTTCCATTGAAATACTTGTACAATTCCCACAAGAAATATTCCCACGGATGGGAGAAGTTACAGCCTGCCATTCCATTTGATTTAATATTGATATCTTTCCTTTGCTTGCATGTCAGTCAATGCCCCACATTAGGATGCAAAACTCCCTGAGCATTTTTAGCTATGTAACAGCTTTTTTGATGTATTTTTCAGCATTTTACAAGTCTCACATTTTCAGATAAAATCGAATTTTTGCCTGTTTTTAATGATCTCATTAATGGCTTCTCAGGTATCTGTGTTTCCACCAGCAGTTTTCCACCTCTGCAGTCCCATCATTCCAGACATTTCCTGTTGATATTGTTTTGTGAAGGCTAATGAGGCTTCACCTTGGAGCAGGAATGATCTGATTCTACACCAACTGAGAATAGGTTGATCTGACAGATTTGGATGCAGCAGGAAGATGCTGAAAATAATTATTTGCAAATGTGTCTGAACTGGTGAAAAGAGTTAAAGCTTCTGTGCTGTTTTTGCCCTCTCTTTCAGTCACCTCTGCTGTGTCACCATTGTCCTGGACCTTGGCCTGTCCAGCAGAGCTTAAATTCAAATTTTCGTAGAGCAATAGTTAAACTCCAGGAGTTGAAAACATCATTTTAAAGCCAGTTCCACGTGAAAATGAATCTTTAAAACTTAATATAAATTTCGACTTGATATAAAGAAAAAGGTGTCAGTCTGTTCTCTTATTTCTCCTCATAATTAGATGTATTAAAATTAAGTATAAGAAATTAATCATTTTTTGTACTCATAAAGCATGTCTCTGCTTGTTAAATGTAACAGAACTGCACCTTTGCATTGTCTTTGCCAGGAGCTACTTCACACAGGGAATTTCTAAGATTATTTCAAAAAATACTTTGCCTTAGATAAAAAGAAATAAATAGAGAAGCCAAACTTCTTGCTGTCAATGAAATTAGTTCGTGCTTCTAGTAAACATTAACATTACTGTAAGAAATTCTAGGTAAAGTTAAGCTATCAAATTAAATTCCAGAGATGGCACAGCCAGACCTATCTATGTAAGGCACCTGGATGAGCATCCTTGCATTACCCATAGGTTATTTCACCCACACCCTTGTGTTCAGTCTGTGATCAGATTATAATTAAACCATGATTCAAAGATGAAGTATTTGAAAAAAACCTCAAACTTCTTACAGTGATGGATTCCCTGTGCCCAAAAAAAAAGCATTTGGGAGCTGCCTCATCGGTGGGCACTCCCAGCTTCCCTGCTTTTATCAAACATCTGGGATGTGGAATTCTGTGACAAGAATCCTCCTCCGACAGGGGGCTATAAAAAAGTGTACAATCTCCACAGTAAAATTCTAAGGAAGGATTTCTGTTCACCTACCAAGGATCTGAGAACTCCCCAAATTGACTCCACAAAGCAATGTGCCCCATCAGGACTCTGCTTTGCTTTCAGCATTTAAAACATTGTCCAAAGGTTTTGTTTGATGGATTCAGACTTCCCAAGGGAGCAGCTCTGCTCTGCTGTCTCACCTGCTCCTGTTTTCCCCAGACCCCTGCAGACTTCAAAGGCGAGGTGGCTTTGTTCAGGTGGAGGTGTTTTCACAGGGTTAAAGAGTGATAACAAATTCCTCTGTGTGATAATCCTCCCCAGGAGTTTTCATCCACTCTGAAGATAACAAATACTTAAAAAAGAAGGAATAACAAGATGGAAAATGATCACTCAGCACTGTTCTTCAGTGCCTTCTTAGAAACCTTAAGGTGGCCATAATCCATAAAACCATATGGAAGTTCAAACATTCCAATCCTAAAAATCTCTTATCTAAGGTGGAGGAAAACATTTCACAGGGTACAAGGACCAGATTTCAACCATCTACAAATATTAAGTGATACCAATGTCCTGCCTAAGACCAGCTTGACCTTCCCTGGTCATCCCCTGGCTCTGGATGAGGCTGAGTTCCCAAGGGGTGACACAGTGTCTTGGGCAGCAGGTCCTGGGGGTAGGTGACCTTCCTCCAGAGCTGTGGAATTGCACTGCTCATGCAGAGCCAGCTCTGAGAGCACAGTGTGACACTGGCCCTGACAAGGCTCCATCCCTGTCATGGCTCCATCTCTGTCGTGGCTCCATCCCCAACACGGCTCCACCCCTGCCAGAGCCCCATCCCTGTCACTGCTCCATCCCTGTCACACCTTGATCCCTGTCATGGCTCCATCCTCATCACAGCTCAATCCCTAGCACAGCTCCATCCCCAACACACCTCCATCCCCGCCATGGCCCCATCCCTGACAGAGCTCCATCCCCAACACACCTCCATCCCCGCCATGACCCCATCCCTCTCACTGCTACATCCCTCACATGGCCCCGTCCCCATCATGGCCCCATCCCCACCATGTCACCATCCCTGTCACAGCCCTATCCCTGCCATGGCTCCATCCCCACTATGGCTCCATCCCCACTNATGGCCCCATCCCCACCATTGCTCCATCCCCAACACGGCCCCATCCCTGCCATGTCCGCATCCCTGTCACAGCCCCATCCCCATCATGTCCCCATCCCAACCATGGCCCATCCCAACCATGGCCCCATCCCCACCATTGCTCCATCCCCAACACGGCCCCATCCCTGCCATGTCCGCATCCCTGTCACAGCCCCATCCCCATCATGTCCCCATCCCAACCATGGCCCATCCCAACCATGGCCCCATCCCCACCATTGCTCCATCCCCAACACGGCCCCATCCC
>VXAC01004330.1:742879-832682 GCA_013399225.1 Rhipidura dahli
CCATCCCTTACAGATCTCCATCCCCAACACGGCTCCATCCCCGCCATGGCCCCATCCCTCTCACTGCTACATCCCTCACATGGCCCCGTCCCCATCATGGCCCCATCCCCACCATGTCCCCATCCCTGTCACAGCCCTATCCCTGCCATGGCTCCATCCCCACTATGGCTCCATCCCCACTATGGCCCCATCCCCATCATGGACCCATCCCCATCATGGATCCATCCCCATCATGAATCCATCCCTGTCACAGCCCCACCCCTCACATGGCCCCTTCCCTCACATGGCCCCATCCCCACCATTGCTCCATCCCCAACACGGCCCCATCCCTGCCATGTCCGCATCCCTGTCACAGCCCCATCCCCATCATGTCCCCATCCCAACCATGGCCCATCCCAACCATGGCCCCATCCCCACCATTGCTCCATCCCCAACACGGCCCCATCCCAGTCACAGCCCCATCCCTGCCATGGCTCCATCCCTGCCATGTCCCCATCCCCATCACAGCCCCGTCCCTGCTGGCTGAGGGTTGTTTTCTGCTCTCCGAGGCCCTCACTCTGCTGCAGTGCCCTATTTTCCTCTTCTGCTTTGCTAAAGCAAAAAAAAAACACCCAGCCAAAACCCCCAAGTGCCTGAACAGCAAACCCATGAACAAAGAAACAAGTGACTGCTTTTCAACATGGGATTGAACGTTCTTAAGCAGTTCTGGTAAATAAATAAGACTCAAATCCTGTAATTCATTCTTCTATACCTGAGGCAATACAATGTGCATTTTTGTAGGTTGGCTTTTTGCTTCCAATAGATTTGTAACAGTCTTATCCAAAAGATGAACTGCAAATTATTTTTCTTTTTTTCCTTTTTTTTTTTTTTTTTGCATAAAGTTCTTTCCTCTCTTGGAAACAATGATTTAAAGAACAGAGATTTTGTTTTAAGATCTACAGCAAATAGGCCTTAGATTTGATTATTTACATTTGAATATTAGAAGACTTTAAATAATCTGCCTGTGAAAGACAAATAAATTAAGCCTTCAGAACTGAGAGAACAGAGTTTTAATCGTATTTTCTGAGAGGAAAAGGATAAACTCTAATATGTAGGTTATTACTGCTCTCTGAAATAACATCGCAGTTGCAGAGTGAGAAGATAGAATGATCTGAAAACTGTCTGGGCATTTGAAGAAAAAGTTTAAAATATTCAAAGTACCAGAGAAACTGGAGGTTTGTGATAAACACATCATGCTCTAGGGAAGAAGGGATGATATAATTGTTGGGATGATTCCCATAATTATAGGACACGGCCATAACAGGCAGCAGAGGGATTTAACCCAGTTTAACACTGATTATTTGGATTATACTGGTTTAATATACATAGATAAACTAGTTTTATACATAGTTCTGAACTAGTAAGAAACTGTAGACCAAAAAAACAGTTCATCCTTTGAATTCAAAATTCCATCCTGCCTATCCAAGCAGTTGGTTTAACTCACTGGTGATGGATATTGCTCCACCATGGGTCTAATTCCCACATCCCACATGGAGATCTTCCCCAGTTTTCAGTGGCTTTGCATCAGTGTAGAACTAAAATCCACCCTCAAAACAACACAGCGGGAACAGTTCCAATCACAGGACATCTGGATCATCTTTCCATTATAACATTTCCCACTGTCTTAGTGCTGGCCAGCTCCACAGAGGTGCTTTTGGGCATGTCAGTGCTCCAGGATTCACTTCTGCTCCCCGCTCTCATTTCTGTGCTTCATCAGCCTGGTTAGGATTTAATGGGAGCTCTTATTGCAGCACCAGAGAACCCAATTATGCAAAATGAAGCTGGTGATAACTGGGCCATTCCTCCATGGGAAGTCTCAGTTTTATAGCCTGGAAATGGAGATGTAGGAACGGTAAAATCTTATTTACAGAGCAGATTCCTCCCTGGGCACTTCGAGCAGCACAGACTTCATAGAGTAGCTGCAAACTGATGATACCAATAGTTTTACAAGGATTTATTAATTATTTTAAACAGGGAGTCCAATATTCTGCCAAAATAACTTTTTGCTGTTGCATTGTGATGTCTGAAATCTTGACTATCATGGCTGTGCTTTTAAAGTCATTTTTTCTCTTGAAATAACTGCCAAAACTACTTGTGGTTAGAACAGCCTGAGATACCCAAGATTTCAGTGCATCCAAGGCTTCAAAATCAGTTCTATTCTATCCCAGCCCACTTAACAAAACATCTCTGAGTTCATTAATAAGGAAAGATTTCAGGACAAAGTATCCAAAAGTCCAAAAAACCCAAACCCTTGTAATACTCTCAGTCAGGACCAGAAAACGAGATATAAAAACTTGACAAATCCTACCTTAGAAGAGTCCATCATGTTCCAGGAGAAACAATACCCCCAATCAGAAAAATTTCTTGACATTATCCCGTGAAGAAAAGGACATTTGTAAAGGGATTCATGGGAATTAGAACCGGAATCTGAAAAACAAATAGGATTTGATGATGAAGCTCCGGTACAGAAGTTATAAAATGCTCTCCCAGTTTAAATCTGTTAGAATGCATTATGTAAGGACATATAAAACCAGTTATAATCTGCATAAATACAGTGCCTGCAGCTTTGTTCATGGAGCAGGGACACAAGGAATTACATCTCTTCCTAGGGAAGCTCCCCAGCCAGGAATTCGCCTCCAAATTTAAGGATAAAATACAAGGCAGGAGTACACCAAAACAAGAAAATAAAGGCCAGAAGGATAAGAGAGTGCACCCTGACTCCTTTTTTACTTATAAACATTATAGTAAATATTGTAAAAACAAGTTTTAAGAATTTTGGGAGAAGTTAAAGAAGTAGATTTGCACATGGGCAAAGAACTGCAAGACTGATTACAGGACTAGATATTTTTTAGCTGCACATGGGATCTGTTGTCCCAGTGTGATCCTGGCAGAAGTCAGACCTAGAAGAATAAAGGACAAAAAGAAGATTTCAGAGAGGTACAAGCTGTTAATAGCACTAGAAACAAATCAACCTATAGCTGAAACTATTTAAAACAGACAAGAATTAATTTCTGGCTGAGAAATTCATGGGATTACATTCCATGCTGCAAAAAATGGGCTGGGAAAGGCATTATCAGCAGGTTTTTCAGTGGATAAGATAGCCCTTATCACAAAAGATGTGATATAGACAAGGCTCATGTGTGGAAGGAGATATCAGAAACCTACTATGGAAACTGCAAGTGAAGCCCGAATATCAGAAAAGTTCTGATTAATGTCTCTTTTCACTCTCCTTCCATCTTTGCATTCAATTTCTGAAATGAAACATTTTGATTTCTGCCACTCACCAGCGCCGACATCGTGCTGAACTTTACCTCGTGAGAAATCTCTGCCACTGGAACGTGCCCCAACATCCTCTTAATGCATTTCCACTTTCCCTGAAAACACCAGGAATTGTTCTGTTGATTCCAGGAGAGCTCAGATCAGCCCCGGGGGACTGGGAGATAAATGTGTTACACATTCCAGAGTGAATCCTTAAAAGGAGGCTGCAGGAAGATTAATGCCTTTGCAGCCATTGTTTCCACAGCGCCAATAAAGAATAGGAAGGAGAACGGATGACGACTCCAGACAATCTATCCTTAAAAAAATCTCTGGGAAAGAGCTGCACTTTTCTTAATGGCATGGATATTTTTCCCACTCGAGAAAGTGTGCACAGATCAGGGAGGCTGTGGTTGTCCCATCCCTGGAAGTGTCCAAGGCCAGGTTGGAGCAATCTGGTCTACGGAAAGATCGCAAGGAGTTCCACCATGACAGGGGTGGAACTGGACAGGATTTAATGTCCCTTCCAACACAAACCAGTCTTGAATTCTATTTTTTTTAAGGCTTTTTCATCAAGGATTTGCTGCTGATCCAATCAGGCAGCACAAGGTGACTCAGAGCTGGCAGGTCACAAAGAAGGAGTACGGCACAAATAGTGAGCGCTTATTTCAAATTAGTCCCAGTCAATATAAGGACTTAAAAATTTACTCAAGACAATTGTCAGATAATTTCAAATAATGGGCGTAATCTGAGAAAATTGGTCTCTGCTGGGGGATGTTCTCTGAAATCACATTGATCAAATGGCTTATGAATTATTTATTCAGCTGTGCCCTTAACCTGAAAAGTGAGAATTATTGATTTCACTTCATATATCATATTATGGAATCAAAATAGTGGGGAAAAACACCACAAGCAAGTGGCAGGGAAACAACCCTTCAGCCTGTATTTATCTATCCTGCAACACAGAGAGAGATGGAAAGTTAGGAGTGATGCTGATTTCAGTGGTGTCTGCAAAACACCATAAAGAGGATTTTTCTTTGGCAGCACAGAGGGGTTTGAATACCAGAAAAATACTTTTGATTGAGATTTAAAATAGAAATTCTCTATTTCACTCTGATTTCAAACAGAACCAGTGTTTCAAGCATAAACTTCAATATCCAAGGAGAACAGTGAAGTGTTCGTGCCAGTGGATTAACAGGCACGGTCTGGGGAAGAGCACTCAAACTTTGAGGAGAATTTCTGAGGAAAAGCTGCAAATATTTGTTTGTTTTTAGCACTGACTTACACAGAGAACAGTGGAAGGGAAGAAGCAATAATATTGTTAGTTACGGTCAGAAAAAGTAATAAATACTAATTCCTTCTCATTAATACAAAATTACAAAGAAAACACCATGGGATGGTGGACACCACCTTTGTGAGGAGGTACAAAATGAGCATTAAGCCCTTGGAATAAAACAGCCAGAGGTTTCCCATGGGATTCCTGGGCCATTAATCTCCCTCTCATTCCTATTCAGCTTTTTCACGTCTCCTTTGGACTCAGTGACAATGGGAGGCTCACGAGGTTCCAAAGTATTTTTGTTAAAATAACGGATTACAAGGACAAATCTCGGCACCACTGGGCCCTGAACAACTTCAGATCACAACAGTTTCCCAAAAAATTCAGGGTTGGAAACTGTATTCCCATGTCCCATGAAGGAAAATACTCACTTTTAGTTATGTGACTTCTTTTGACTCCAGTGGGAATCACAAAACCTGGGAGAAATGCTTGCACTTTTTATTTTTCATGGCATTATGCAAAAAAAATTTGGGAATCGCCACTCCAAAAGCTGTTGGAAAATACAGGGAAAGGATATTAAAGAAAAGTATTATTCAATGTTTTGGTGGGTTTTTTGTCAAATATTTTCATTGTGTTGTAAATTAATACCTTTAATTGATTCAAATGAAGCCTCAGAGTCCGGAAGGGAGGAGTCAGCTTTGAGGACACCTTGCCAAAATTCCTTAAATTCCCCTTAAATTTCCTGCTTATTAAAAGACAGTTCATAACCTACAATATTATACAGGGCTTCAAAATGAACCATTTGGGGATGTGTGGGGTTCTCACCTCTATGGAATGGAACATCTCTTCTTACAGGGAATTTTGACAAACTATGGGAGAAGATTTGAGTATTTTATTCCCTGTCCCCCTCCCCTCTCTGGAGTAAAATCCATCCTGTGAGGGCAAAAAACAAAAAAAAAAAAAAAACAGAAAAAATCAATATATATATTTCTCCTTTCAAATCACAGTTGGCAAATTAGATCCACATTTCTTTGGGAGAAATTGCTTTAGCACAAATCATCTCTATCAAATGACATTTCCAATACCTTGTGTTTCCAAGGTTTTCATAGCTGCTTATATAACACAGTTACCCTATAGGAAGAGTTATCCTCTGTCCTGGATTTGTTGACATAATCTCAGCATCATATTTCACATTTTGGGAGATATTTTGGGTACATGTGTTTAGCTGGGGCACTTTGGGGACTTCAGAGGTTGGATTTGCCATGGAAACAGCATTGACTGATGGCCAAATTTTCCAAAGAGGGGTACAAAGTTAATTCCAGAGCTGAGGTACAGAGAGGTAGAAGGAATTTGATCTCACAGTGGAGGTGGACACGTCAGGAAACGACTGGAAAAATGCTGACTGATTCACCTGTTGAGTGAAATTGCCTCCCAGAGAACGTTTGGTGCTGTCCTACTTGCCAGGGACACTTGGGAGCAGCCAAAGTCCCACTGAGGTCACTGGCAGTGGGAACATCCAGGATATGATGAATAATTTAATGCCAGGTGTTGTTTGGAATGCATTGTCCTGTGAGGTGAGATCCTTTCTGGCAGGATTGGGAACACAGAGCATTTTATAGGTTTACATCCCAAATCCACTTCCTTTTCATCTGCCAAGCAGGCAGGAAGGCACCACCCAGGACAACCAAACTTCAAAATGCTTTTGATAAAATTTGATGGATAAAATTGGGTAATTGATTTTTGAGGCCCCCACCAGCAGTGCTCTGGATTCACAGCTCAGGAAGGATGAGGAGCTGCTGCAGAGAGCCCAGAGGAGGCACCAGGGGATCAGAGGGATGGGGCAGCTCTGCTGGGAGGAAAGGCTGGGAGAGCTGGGATTGTCCAGCCTGGAGAGGAGAAGCTTTGGGGTGAGCTCAGGGTGGCCTTGCAGGGCCTGGAGGAGCCAAAGGAAACCTGGAGAGAGACAATTTACAGGGGATGGAGGAACAGGACACAGGGAATGGCTTCCCAGTGGCAGAGGGCAGGGCTGGATGGGATCTTGGGCTGGAATTGTTCCCTGGGAGTGTGGGCAGGCCCTGGAATAGAATTCCCAGAGCAGCTGTGGCTGCTCCAGGATCCCTGGCAGTGCCCAAGGCCAGGCTGGACACTGGGGCTGGGAGCAGCCTGGGACAGTGGGAGGTGTCCCTGCCAGGGCAGGGGTGGCACTGGGGGCTTTAAGGTCCCTTCCAACCCAAACCATTTATGATTCCATGAAGAAAAACACAAACTTTGCAGTTTCAGTCCCACTCCAGAGTTTGTGGATTCCTCTGGGCTCTGCCAGACTCACTCACTTTCAGTTTTTCCCTCAAAGACCTGGAATATCCACGTGCCAGCTGAAGGCTCCATAACCACATGCTGCTGGGACAAAGCAGCAAGAGAGGCACTAAAATTTCAAATTTTATTATTTTACTATTTATTTTCTTCTTGGGAAGAAAAGAAATTTCACAGAATTGCAAATGAATGGAGTTTTCTGTGCAAAAACACAGTAGAACTTGATTTTTTTTTCCCCAGATTGCCAGAAATATAAAAGAAAGTCTTTGTCCCCTAAAACAGGAATTATCACTAAGTAGAAATAAACACATTTTACAATTTATGATGTTTAAGCTTGTGAATCAAAACATTGCTGTTTGCAGCTGTGCCTTCCTTCACCTCCTTTTAAATCTCTTTGTCTCCGTAGCACAGGTTCCTTCCTTTTCTCTCTTACAGGTGGAACAGGGGCTGATAGTAAAAAATTAATCTATTCAACAGCAGCAGAATTTGTCAAAACTTGATCTATGGCTCACTCTGCCTCTAAAAAACAGCTTTTCATACAAAGTTGATGTGTTTTTTTCATTACTGAGGCAGCTCTCTATTTAATAGCAGCGTTCCAATGTGTGCTATTGATCCGTGTATTGGAACAATTCTTACAGTTCGGGTTGGCCTGTGGATTTATTAAACATTTACTGGCATTTTCTCCAAGGTCAGGGCCATGCACGTGCATGGATACAGCCAGTGAAACATAAGGGGCATGTTCTGTACAGTTCTACATTATTTAATACTGAGAAAAATTTAAATTTTATAAATTAAAAAAAATACATTTATCCAGCAGATGGATTCATTTAAATCACATTTCATTTGGGTGGTGTTTATGCAATGCATCTGAACTTAAATTCAGATGTAGGATTTTAGGAGCAAATAAATCTGAAATACCTTATTGGCTTCAGCCTGGCTACTCTGGGTACACCCACGCTGCTGAGAAGAGAATCTGCCCAGCTGGAGACAATTCCTCACCCAGTGAAAGATTTAAGGGTCTTCATTTTGAATAAATTGACTCTAAATACAATGGGAGCTCTGGGAACCAAAACTCTTCCCTGAAGGACAAGGACTTCTGTAGGGAGAGGAGAATCACAAAATCACAGAAAGCTTTGGCTTGGAAGGACCTTAAATCCCACCCAGTGCCACCCCTGCCATGGCAGGGACACCTCCCACTGTCCCAGGCTGCTCCCAGCCCCAATGGCCAGCCTGGCCTTGGGCACTGCCAGGGATCCAGGGGCAGCCACAGCTGCTCTGGGAATTCTATTCCAGGGCCTTCCCACCCTCCCAGGGAGCAATTCCTTCCTAATCTCGAATCAAAACCTCCCCTCCTCCATCTTAAGGCCATTCCCGTTTGTCCTGTCACCCTTTGGAGCACCTTCTGCATCCTCTCCCGGGAGCAGGGGATGTTCCTGGGCTCATCTGTGGTGTTGTCATTCCCTGTTGAGCATTCCAGTCCTTTCCTGGGCTGTGCAGTCCATCCATAAATCTGGTCTGGTTTTATCGACAGGACCTGCAAAGCAGGAAGGCAGAGATTGTTCAGAGCCACCTTCCACCCACCCCATCCTGAATATGGAATGATTTTTATAGGAGGGAAAAAAAAAAAAAAAATCCTCAGGATTTCGCAGATCAGCCTGGCAGAGGTTTCTTTTTCTTGTAAACAATTTTTGAGGCGTGTGAAGAGCTGCAAATGGCTCTGCTGTGAATCAATGCCTCTCAGGTATAAAAGGATGTATTGTCACAGGATAACGTCTCTGCTTTTTCCCTGGATTTTTTTTTTTTTTCAATACTGTCAAAACAAATGCTCGGCTGGAAAATAATTCTCGCAATATTTTGGATTCCCACTTGCTCGGCAAACACAAGCAAGTCAAAATTAGAGGGATTTGTCACGGCAGAACCAACTCCAGAACTAAACACGAGCCACATCCATCCCAGTGCTTTGTGTGCTGGGGAAACAGCTCCTAATCAGGGACAAATTGCCCACTCGGGGATGCTCAAGGTGCCACATTGGGCATAAACACTCAGGCTGGAGACAATGACAGAATCCCTGCTCGGTGTGGAAATATTTTGTGATGTTTATGGAAGGCAGAAGGAATCAATATCCCAAAGCTTTGTTAGAGGATTGCGTTGCCTGGAATGATTCTAAGTCCCTCCCACCGATTTCCCAGGCAGTCAGGAGCCTGGTGTCCCTCTAAAAAGAGGGAATTTACAGGCTCTGCCTCTCCCACTGCCTTTTCCCCCCAAGAGTTATGTTTAATTTGGGATTATCAGTTTTCCTTGTCCATGAGGGAACAGATTATTTCAAAATCAACGTGCAATCTAAGATTTCATTTTGGTGCATTAAACGACATTTCCCATAAGGAAGGTTGATGGCCTTTCATGATTAATAAATTGATTGGGAAAACAAATCAAAAAAAAAAGCCAAGAAAATGGATGCAAATGTCAGATTTTAGAAGATTTAACCATGAGGGGTAACAAGGAATCAAAGCAGGAACCACAAGCATGGAGAAAAATAGAAATTATATTGCTGTGAGAAGTCTCAGATATTAAAATATTTAAAATGTGTCCTTTAGTGCAAAAACAACTTAAAGAAAATACTTAACCAAATTCATCTGCACAGGGTCATTTTATAAAATGGTTTTAAAATGTTATTAAACCACAAAAAACCCTGGCACAAAAGAATGTCTGTAATTTTAGCAGATGATTACTAACTGCACTAATTAAGTACTTTTAATTGACTCAATCCAAGTCAAGAGACAATTCATGCGAATATTGCTGCAAGACTCAGCAATCAAATCCTCTCCACAAAGTAACTTTTAAATTAGTTATCCTGCAGCTTTATTATCCAATATCTGCTCCCAGTCCCTGATTTACAGATCCCCAGGGCCATGATCACTTATGAGGCACTGGAGGTAACCAGGAGAAGTTTGGTCACTGTCCCTACACCATCCCTGGACACTTTGGAGGATCCCAAAATTGAGGAAGATAAAGAAAAGAAAGGGGATAGAGGGGAATATCTTTTTCTGTTTAATTACTAAATTAAACTTTCTAAAATACAAGCACTTTTAAAATATCATAGGGTGTCTTCTTGCTTTCCCCTGAAGAATTCTTATTTTTCTGCCCTTCTTAATTAAAGAGATGGGATATAAAAATTCATTTAAAGGCACAAAAGCAGAACATTCTAAAATTCGCAATCATTGCTTCTAAAAAATAATTTCTATGCCTTGAAATGTGACCTAATCTTATTCTTGAAAGTGGGCAGCTTAAAATCCTGGAATGATTTGTGTTGGAAGGGACATTAAGGGTTATCCAGTGCCATGGACACCTCCCACTGTCCCAGGCTGCTCCCAGCCCCAGTGTCCAGCCTGGCCTTGGGCACTGCCAGGGATCCAGGGGCAGCCACAGCTGCTCTGGGCACCCTGTGCCAGGGCCTGCCCACCCTCCCAGGGAGCAATTCCTTCCCAATATCCCACCTATCCCTGCCCTCTGGCACTGGAAAGCCATTCCCTGTGTCCTGTCCCTCTGTGAACAGCACAACTCCATCCAAAAATCAATTAACCAACGGCAGCACCATCCAGCACAATTTTGGATAACAAGGCTCAGTCCTGGCACAGGAAGCAAAAAGATCTCCCATTTTCTGTAGCCTCATGATCGAGTGGAAGGTTCCCTGGGATACTGGGAGGGAATTGTTCCCTGGGAGGGTGGGGAAGGGCTGGGATGGAATTCCCAGAGCAGCTGTGGCTGCCCCTGGATCCCTGGCAGTGCCCACTGGGACAGTGGGAGGTGTCCCTGCCCATGGCAGGGGTGGAACAGGATCAGCTTTAAGGTCCCTCCACCTGAAACCAGCCTGGGATTCATCCCCACAACGCCTTCATTTCCCTTTGAAGCCTGGCAGGAACAATTAGTCCCTGTGCCTGCCATGGAATCACTTTATGGATCTGCACTCGGGTGGTTTATTGCCTCCTTCCCTCCGACCCCAATGCATTCAGCATTCCTGGCATCCAGCAGCATAAACCTCTCACTCTTTTATTTGCACACTCCCCAGCTCTTTTATTTATCTTTCTTTTTAGAAATTTCAGGCTCAGAAGTTTCACAGAGCATTTGAAATGTTCCCTTCCCAGGTCACCATTGAAAGGACCATATTTTTTCATTTATTGCCAGTGTTTTACAAGGGATCAAAACCTCCAAATTGAGGAGATAAAGATCTTACCTAAAGAGATATAAAAAGCTTTGTACTAAAACAACAACTTTAAGGTTATTTTAACTGAAACAAAAGAAAAATCTGAGCTAAAAGTGCAAATATGTAAAAGTAGCTCAGTTATTTCTGCTGGGTCAATAACAAAAATTTCCTCTGATGGGGTTGGGGTAGGGCAGGAGCACAGCCCCCCTGCCAGCTCAGAGCAGGGGATTCACCCCAACAGAGCCCTTGGAACAGCTCCAAAGTAACAAAACCCCTGCAGAATGGGTGTGTTTTCCCAAGTGAAGCAAAAGGAACACAGAAATATGAATTCAAAGTGGATAAAAATGCTGATTATTGCTGTTTTCTGGTGGTGCTTGACTCATTCTCTCAGGGCAGCACCACTTCTCTCCACCACCCACGTGCCCACATCTACCTGTACTCAGAAATCCCTGTTTAGGAACCTTTTGGGTTCTGCCCCACAGACCAAAGGTGTTCCTCTGCCTCTCCAATAACCAAAGGAGGAGATGGGGTTTTGCCAAGGCACAGCAGTTCTGGCTCACTGCTCTTTGCTGGTTTTCAGCTTCAGATCACCAACTTCTGCCCAAAGTGCAACACGAGCCCGACAGACCCATTTCTGTACTTTTTTCATGGTTCTCCACACTCTGACGCTGTGTAAATAAGACAGGTAATGTTCCAATGTATTTAAGGTGACACAAATTAGGAAAAAATGATCTTTCTTCTTCACTAGCGATCAAATCACATTCTGAGCTGCAATAAACCTTTAGGGTAAATGCTTGAAGACTGAAGGATGAGTTAAGTGAGCAAAATTCGGTTAAGTAATGAGTAAATAGGTGCATAAGCTGCACATAAATGTTTGATGAATGACCTGAAGTAGGGAAAAAAATGGGGTAAGGGAGTACAGCTTAAAGGGAAATATCTCCTTGGCAGTGACATATTAGATTGTGAAATTAGATTATAAAATCAGATTATCTCTCAAAGGAAGAAATAAAAACATTATCATTTGGATATCATAAGATATGATTGGAGAAAATACCCCAAAAGCTCAAGCATGCAGCAAATATCCCAGGATTTGAGGGGACAATCTGGAAAATAAATGGTGGCAGAGTCCTGTCTCTAGTTTCACAGTTTTCCTGCCACAGAGACCAAAGGAATGATACAAACAGATGACACATCAACATTTAAAAGATATAATTTATATAATAATCCATATATTCAGATTGTATGAATAACCACGTGCAGAGGAGAGGCTCCTCAAGCCAAGCTTATTGAGATTCCAAGGACACCAGGCCTCATTCTCCTCGCAGCAACGAGAATATTTCGAGGCCAATTTGCATTTCCTAGCCAGGGGCATCATTTGCAGGTGACTGAACAATCAATTAAAACAGCTCGAGTGGGTTTTTCTGTACAGTTTTTCTTCACAGAACCAGGTCACTGCTGCTTGCTCACATGGTTTGGGGCATTTTAGACATTAATAACTCCAAGTTCTCCTCAAGGTTTCTGGTGCTGTCGTATGGATTTACATTTTCTTTTCCCCTTCCACCACCCCTGGACATTGATCAGCCTGAGCAGGGTTATGGATCTGTGCTGCTGCAACTGCTCTTAACTGAACTAATTAAAATTTATAAATCCAGTGCAGAATTTCTATTTTTTTTTGTGACCAGAAAATCATCACAAAAAGCACCAATGGTGACTCTGCAGCCTTAACTTTGAATAAAGGAAAAACCAAGTCTTTGAGGATGGGCAAAAGCTGGAATGGTTGCCCAGAAAGGGCCAGAATGCCCCATCCCTGGAAACATTCAAGGCCAGGTTGGACGGGGCTTGGAGCAGCCTGGGACAGTGGGAGGTGTCCCTGCCCATGGAGAGAATGGAATGGGATGGGATTTAATATTCCCTTCCAACCCAAACCATTCTGGGACTCTGAGGCAGCAGAACTGGATGGATTTGGGAGTCTATATGGATTTTGGGATAACCCTGTTTACCTTGCACTGGTTCAGAAGCAATCAGCTCTCTGTCCACACATTTTTTATATATATATTTTTTTTTTACAATTTCTCTCTGTTTTATGTTTTGATCAAGTCCAGCCTCGTTCCAGAAACACTGTCAGCCTTCAGAATTTTTTAATGCAGATGCTCTTCTTTATTGATTTGAATTTAGCAATTAATGCCTTGTCCTTGCACTTACAAAATATAAACATTTAAAGCCTCATGATTTAATTATGTCATCTATAGCTCTCATAAAGCAATCAAGGCAATCATTGGCCACTCAGAACATGTCTAAAACTACTCCTTTTACAGTTCACGAGGGAAAAAAAAAGCTGGAATTGAGAACATTTTTGCAAATCAAACATCTCAGTTAAAAATGTCACTCTGTATCAACTGATACATTTTATTCTGGATCTGACAAGTTTAAGTAAGATTTGTATGTCTGTTGAGTCATGTTTGAAACCCAAATCAATTTGGAAGCAGCAAAAAATCCAATTGCTGTCCTTTGCAGAATGTCAGAGGATCACCCTTGTGCAACCACGCTGCCAAAAAAAATAAAGGCGAAAAGGTAAAGAAATGGAAATTTCGAATGGTCCACAGATTTTTTTTTTTTTTAACATGACAGGATAAGTGGGAATGGCTTCAAACCAAATGAGAGCAGGGTTAGATGGGATATTGGGAAGGAATTGGTCCCTGGAAGGGTGGGGAGGAGCTGGCACAAGGGGCCCAGCCCTGGAAGAGTCCAAGGCCAGGTTGGAGGGGCTTGGAGCATCCTGGGATGGTGGAAGATGAGGGGATTGGAACGAGGCCTTTAATGTCCCTTCCAACCCCAAGCATTCCACCATTCCATGATCTGAATCTTTAAACAAAAGGAGGGGCTAGTTGATGTGTTTCTCCAGATCCACTGCATTGCTGATAAAGGTTCCAAATGCTGCTGCTTCCCTGGGTGTTGTGGAGTCCCCTCCGGTGCCCAGCTCAAAGAAAGCCTCATCTCTCCTCATTTTCTGTGCTCACAGCACCGTGTGGAGCCCCACAGAGCAAGAACCAACAGTGCTCTGAGCTGTCCCAGGCTGGAGGAGGAAGGAAGGAGGAAATCTTTGAGCTGAAGTTGCTGTAATTAATTTTCTCTGCGTGCACTTTACTCACAGGGTCAATTTGTCAGTGAAGGGGATAATTTACTCTCCTCTCCACTGACTTCTGAGCAGCCCAGTAAAAGACCAGGGACATTGCAGAGCGTGCAATCCTGACGAGGAGGCAGAAAAATCCGTGCTGCTGCAAACCCTCCCCTCACTCCCAAGCCCTTTCTTCCAGCTGGGCTCGAAAAGAACTTCCCATCAAAGCCAGGAGAAAATGACACACAGTTTGAAACCTTCATCTGACCTCTTGTTTCCAAAGGGTCGTGGCTCAAACCTCTGGGTCCTTCCAGCTCCCTTTGTTCCCCTCAGAAGCTCCCTTCCAGGCGGCCTCCATGGCTGTGGCAGCTCCCTCCTGCTCTGCTGGGACACCAGCAGCTCCCTGACCTTCCCTTCAAACACAACCAGACAAAAGGGAAAGGATGAGACCAACCCAAGCAAGAGAAAGAGTCGGAGAAGGCAGCGAACGTTTCGGAGTTACGGCAAAACTCTCTCACTCAAAGCATTTTAACCCTCTCCCTGCAGCACGAGGCACAGGTTTTGTCCTTGCTGTGCCTTAGAATAAATTCCCTATCCTCAGGTGGATAAACCCAGGCAAAACCATCCTGGAACAAAGAGAAAAGCAACCAAAATCCCAGGTTGGGGTCTGTTGGGAGTGGCTTCGCAAAGTTTGGGTCTAAATAAGGAGGGAACTGACCTTGAAAAGGAAGATTGCTACAAGTGCTGCTGGAAAAAAAGATCAGGAGGAGAATTTTCATATCTATTCAGCTTTATTGCATCAGCCAGGTGACAGATTTTTGAGCTGCTCTTTAAAAGACAAAGCTTGGAGAAAAAGACAAAATATAAATACCAGCTACGATATTGAGAGTGAGATAATTTTTAACAGAGAAGCATCTCAGAAAATACAGGGGAAATAAAAGTGTTATGAATAAAACTCTTTAATAATAACCTTTAAGCATAGTAAGAGGGTTAGTGAGTCGTTGAGGGGATACAGCCACCAGAGTGTCTCCCAGAATGAATCCTTTTTAAGAGCACAGGCTTGTGGAGATGTTTAGAAATCACATTTTGCAACTCACCCCTTGATAATGCTCAAAAGTGAGCATAATAACCCAGGAGCTGTGTTCTCCCTGCTGCTGCCTCTTCATTTCACAGCCCCAGTTAAGCACCGTTCCTCGGAGCTGAGTGGAGCTTGATGTCTCCTCTGCAGAGATTATTTTCACAGCAATAATCCAAGTTTTTCATTTGCAACCTCAGCCCATCGCTGATGAGGGAAAGTAACCAAAAAATAGCATGTGTGAGGGGGCATTTTAGTTTTCCATCTATTTGTTTGCTTTTAATTTCTCAGACATTTGTCAGGAGAGAAGATGGCTGAGAGGGAGCAGGTTTTTCCTGTCGTGTAGCGGTTTTGGATGGGGTTACTTTGAGTTCTGCAATTTTCTCCCCGTCCTTTGAATCATCACAGCCATAATTTGATGTCCAGAGTCACTCTGCTTTATTTTTACCTTGTATGACTGGAGCTGGAGGTAGCACACAGCAAGTCAGGATTGAATGCTGCCAGAAGAACAAACATTGGCATCATGAGGAGCCCCAAGAAGGGTGAAAGGTCCTTTTAAATCAACAGAAGTCTTGTTTTGAGCTAATATTAGGACTTAATACTAAATCTTGTCCTTTTAGGGCTTTTATTGGAAAGTAGGAGACCATTCAGAAAGAAAATGAGCTTAAGATCAACCAAATAAATTTATCAGAAAGAGAAGTTACTGAGGTTGTGGAGCGTGTAAATATTCAAGGAAAGTTTCCCAACCTCCTTGAATGCTGACCTTGGAAATTCCATGGAAACATCTGCTCCTGGGATCTGTATAATCTCAGGATCAGGGAATATGAGTTTCCTAAGGGCTGGGTTCTTGAGGGAAGCGGAGCCAGGGAAGCATGACCAACAATTTCCCAGGCTGGAAATCTCCGGAGTTCTCAGCACGGATAGCGAGGGGAGGCTTTATGACACACGGGGCAGAGCTGATTAGAAAACTCACTTTAAATGGATGCTAAAACAGGGAGAGACGGAGCTTGGCTGGCACTCAAAATTTAAATAGAGCATAAAAAGCTGTTACTTTATTATTTCACGAGGAACTAAAGGAAAGTAATCAAGAATACTTGTATACAACTTATTGTAGTAAAAAAAAAAAAAAAAAGAGAGGGACTGTAATTCAGATTTTGGAATCCAGCAGCTTTATGAACTAAAGCAGCAATAAATCCAAAAATAACAAAATGAAATAGAATTTAGGAAGCTATTTAAGGACAATTTGAATTAAACAGTGTATTAGCGAGCATTTGAGTGGATCTATGTATTTTTATTTTGCTCCAGCTCTTGGTTGGGTATAAACAGCAGGATAAAATAGGAAAGTTAAACTCCTGGAAATCACAATTACTGCATTTTATAATGGCAATTTATATGTACAGTGTTCACTGCTCAAAGCTGAAATTGTGGCAGCTCTGTCTCTTTGAAACCTGTTTACTACAAGACACATTTCCTCAAGGTTTAAACTGAGTCTCCCATTAACAAATCCCACATGGATGGCCCCAAGGCTTCATCAGGACACAGAGTTTTCTCCAGATCCAGGGGGATATTTTGCATCCCTGCTGCAGGTTACATTCAAAGCAGAAATATTTCATATATGAGTATCTTGTTATTATTTATGACTCCACAGACAAGCAGAGAGGTGTGGAGTGGTTCAATGAAAGGTCCCTCCTGGAGGAATGCTTGAGCTGCAATCTCAGGGTTCCTGGGCTTGCTGAACTTTAATCCCCACAAAGAGGTGGATGAGAAAGGCTCCATGGAAATGGGGTGCTGATCCCACATTAGAGAGAGAGCAGGGGGAAGAAATGCAGAGAAGGGCAAAGCAGAGGGGGAGGGAATTTCTGTGTGCTCTGAACACCAGGAATGTGAGTTCTCAAGAGAAATGGATCGCAGAATCTTAGAATTAAATGGAATTAAAGTTGGAAAAGACCTCCAAGATCCAGTCCAACCTTTGACCAATCATCTGCCCTAAACCAGACTGCAAATTGCCACCTCTACTCACCTGAACATTTCCAGGGATGGGGACTCCACCACTTCCCTGGGTAGCCTGTTCCAAAGCTTAACCACCCTTCCAGTGAAAAGAGTCTTCCAATTATCCAGCCTGAACTTCCCCTGGCACAACTCGAGGCCGTTTCCCATTGTCCAGTCACTGGTTTACTGGGAGAAGAGGCTGAGCCTCACCACAACCTCCTCTCAGCGAGACCATTGCAGAAGTTTCATAGAAAATGATATTTATTTAATTAGTGAAAAAAAAAAAAAAGATGACGTTTACCTTGAGCATCAAGGTTCTCTCTTCCACGAGAATAAAAGGGTTTATCAGAGCTGTTATTGAACGAGGATTGCAGAGTGCCTTGAAGTAAAAGCTGTGCGTGCATCAGAGGTGAACTGGAACAGCAATGGTTCATCAACCATATAAACTTTACAAAAGCACCACATCAAAAGCGAGGAGGGCATCACCAGCGCACTGTTTCGCTCCCACATTTTAATTGGAAAGCTTTCCAGAGATAAACAGGAAAGGAGAGAGGGAGGCGCTGGGATGTCTTGCACCTCTGGCAGCGACTTCAGTCAGCGCAGCGAAGGCGTGAGACATCAAAGCAAACTCCCTTCTGATGTTGGTGCCGGCAGTCCACACCTCGTTTGACATCTGTAATTAGTGTCTGGAGGTGCCAGGGAGGGAGGACTCCCAGCTGCAGCCTTTGAAAGAGACAACAAAGCGCCGCAGAGATGCTTCTGTTTAGCCTTGATGTACTTGGGGTTTTTAAAGCAAACACGAGTGCTAACAGGCTATGAATAGACTGGGGAAAGGGGGAGGCCAGGCAGAGCTAACCTGGAGCCAAAGGACTGCGAGAGACACCGAGAAATTTCCTTTTTGCTCTGATTTCTTCCCCCTCCCTCTCTCAGCGTTCATGAACCTGTTCCTGCCCTGCAGAGCAGCCGCGTTTCCGCAGCTCCGGGGATGCTTCCCGCATCCATCACCTTCCCAAAGCCACTCAGCCGAAGGCTCGTGGCCGGGGGCCTTTCCTACAACTCCCTTTTCCAGAAAGATCAGTGCCGAGCCCTCTCAGCATGGTCAGGACCTGTCTCTGTGGGTTTGACAGCTGCCAGACCCCTGAGCGACACTGAAAGGAGCGAGCAGAATTGCCCAAAACGCTTCTCCACTTCTGGCTTTTGCATCGCATCACGGAACTCGCTGCAGCTACAGCGACAGCAAATGTTTGTCACGACCAAAAAAAAAGAACCCTCCAAAACCCACAGAGAAGCCAACAGTTGTTGGATGAGTTTCTCTCCCATTTCTCAGCCACAGACTGCCTTAGAGCAATTTAAGGGACACCAGGATCCTCAGCCTGCTATTTTCTCCAGCAATCTTTATGTTTCCTACCCAGGTTTATCTTGTCTAAAGATTTAGGAGCGAAAATTTGCATGGGGCTTCCCCAGTTTGTTATTTTCCCAGAAATATTCTTCCCTGTGAGTATTAAAGGTGTGTCGTTCTCTACTTTCGAGCTGCAAGAAAACAGAAATGGGAAGAGAGGGGAAAAAAAACTAAATAAGAACAACAAAAATTTAGGCTGAATAAAAGGAGAAACTTCTGTTTCCTAACAGAGAGATACAATAAACTTTGAAAAAACAAATTGGTCAAAACAGCAGAAATAACCTACAGAGAACAACTCCTGCCCTGGCAGGAGATGAACTTGTAGCAGAGCAGCTTTTATCCATCCCCACCTTTAGATTGCACCAATAGAAGGAGAAGAGGGTATGGATATCAAAAGGAAATTGCTTCAGGGAATTCAGGCTCACTGTTGCCTCTGTGTCCTCAGGGATGTGGTTTTGAAATGAAAAACACCTCCTCAAGCTGCCATAATGGCAAAAGGGAAGAGAAATTCCTGTTTTGGAGGTAATGTCTGTGAGAGAGGGGGAGACAATCACAGAGTAAAGTCAGATTTTCCCAACTAGAAACGGCTCTGGTGTGACTGGGCCAGCAGGAACCTGACAAGTAATAAATCTTTGTTTAAGGATTAATTGCCACCTTTCAGCAGCACAGGGCTCTCATCAGTGGGAAGCCTGAAGACAGAGATTTCTTGAAAGGCAGCTTTACCCTCGTGATGTCCCAGTGGTTTCAGAAAGGGAATTGAGGCTTCCTAGAAGAAGCAGGATCCTCTCCAAGTGCCACTGTACTGCCACATTTATCCATTTATCCATTTCTGTGCAAGGGTTGTCGTTAGAATTCAGGGATATTTGTCATGTACAGGAAATCAAAACAAGGAGACCTCTCAGAGCTTACCTTAGGGGGAAAAGGAGCTCAGCTTTTCTGGAGGATAAAAGCAGTGTTAAAGTGCATCCTATAATCTGCTGGTGCTTGGAGAAATGCAGAGAATCACTGAGGAGATGTTCTGAACACCTTTGGGGTGCTCTGCTTTCCTGCTCTCTCTCAGAGTTGGCTTGTACCCCCTGGGGATGGATCTTTGTCAGGGATGACATGAATTTTCCCAGATTTCCAATAAAATCCCACAACACCGACACCTCGGCACCGCCAGCCAGGTCTCCTTGCAGAGCTGTGTCAGCGTGTTTTTCTGTGTCTGTATCCCTAAGGAAAGAGATCCTGAAGTGGCAGAACACCAGGAACAAGCTGTCCTGCAAAATGGAAAACCAGGAAAAATAGTGCTTTCCCTCATAATCCCCCCTTTTTAAGGAGCAACCTCCCACAGAGGCAGTGCAGACAACAGGAGCTTCAAAGATAATTTCCCAAAGCCCAAAAGCTCAAAGTTAAAGAGCTCACCTGAGAGGAAATCCATTTTAGCCCTTTGCAGATAAAACATTTCATTTAGAATATCCTCTCCTGGAACACCGCTGAGATTTCTCCTAAGACGTAAAATCACTCAGGCATCCAGGGAATTTCACATCAAGAAAACAAGTCAGGCTTCTCCTGCAAGTTTTATGACTACGACCATCTCCTTTCCCCCTTCTCCTTTATTCCCTTCTGCTCCTCCAGTGACCTCAGCTCTGTAATCACTTAAGGAAGAAGGAAAAGAAGATTATTGAGGTCTGAGCTCCACAAACTGCTCCTCCTTCCTCCTCTCCCAATATTCCTGCTACTGGGATCTCCACTCCTCAGAACATTCTTTGGATGAGATCTAAGGGTCAACAGTGTCAACATCCCAGACTTCCAACCAAAAGAGGGCAGGGTTAGGTGGGATATTAGGAAAGAGTTGTTCTTGGTGAGGGTGGTGAAGCCTTGAGGTTTCCCAGAGCAGCTGTGGCTGCCCCTGGATGCCTGGAAGTGTCCAAGGCCGGGTTGGATGGGGCTTGGAGCAGCCTGGGACAGTGGGAGGTGTCCCTGTCCTTGGCAGGGTGGGGCTGGATGATTTTAGGGTCCCTCCAACCCAAACCACTCCGTGAGACCGCGTGTGTTGGGCTGGGATCAATCTTGTACCAGATCCCATCTCACCACTTCCCATTTAATCACCTCAACTCCCTCTCCACACACTTTGTTCCCTGCTGGAAGACTGAAAGAGAGGATAAAAGGCTCTCTTGGAGCTGCTGTGTGGATTGGGGACTCCTGCCAAGAGCTGAGAACTGCTCCAGGACCACAAACCCATCCCACACCCCCACCTGAGCAGGGGTCACCTCACAACGACAGCAGAGCTGCTGAGAGCCCCGGCCTCCAGGTGATTTATTGAATTTTAGAACCCCTTAAGCAAATCCAGAATCAATTTTTAAGTTCAGAATTCAATACCTTCCAACAGTAAATTTCCTGTTTTCCAAGCCCACAAGGATAAAATCTGCAGCTCATAATCCAGGTGCTCGTTCTGTGACCCAGTTTTATGGGTTTTACACATTCCCAAATTGAACCAAAGGCTGAAACCTGATGAATTTTTCCATCCTGTTGCCTGTGAAGCTGAACTTTCCCATTAACGTAATCCTGGATGGAAATCCCATATTTTAAGGCGATATACATTTAGATAAATAGGGAAATGTTAAAAGCAAATTTGTTCAGCACGTTAAAATCCCGCTCTTAGCAGGCAGGGGTAATCACTTTGTCATTCCACAAAAAGCCCATGTGCCTGGAATGAAGCAGCTATTCAATTCCTTACTTTTCCCACATAAAAAGCCATTCTGGAATCATGCATGAAGGCTCCTGGCATAAGTGATGGGATTCTTCCAAGCATTACACAGCATTTCAAGAAGCATTAAACTCATACCCTCCCATTTTTAGTTCTTACATATTTCATCAAAGCCCTGATTTAGAGTGAAGCAGTGAGCAACAGGGTTCTAACAAGGAAAGTTTTCAAAAATTGGTGGTGAAAACCCCAAAGTATGAGATACAAACCACTAAAACTGTGAAATATTGATTGTGTTTTAAAAATGTGGAGCAACGAGGCAGTAATTTACAATTAAATACCACATTTAGCATGCTGTGTGTACAGAATACAACTCAATAATATAATGCATTAAAAACTCAATAATATAATATCCAATGTTCCAGGGGAATTAATGTTAATATTTAGCCTGTTTATTAATGGCTAAAAATGAAGCTGCTATAAATTTGCACCAGGGGAGTCAGTAATGATGCATTACTCTTATTATTTCCCATTTAAAAATTAATTTTTTTTGTGCGTTGCACCTGAAGTTCCCAGAGGCAGAGTTTTGTCCTCAGATGAATGGACAGAAATTTCTGGAAAAGAAACCAAACTAAACAAATAACCAAGGAAAGACAGCAATCTCTGCTGTGTTCTGTATTCACACGCTGAACTGATTTGTTTTAGGAAGAAATTATTTCCAGAGCTGTTCATCATTTCCATGTGAACCAACTGTTCAAAATAATTCTGTTTGCTTCTGTTTCTGCTCCCACCTCCCAAAGCCTCACTGGGCCCAAACTGGGAATGAGATATCCAAAAGGTCCTTTGGAAAGCATTTTATTAAAGGGTGTAAATTTCTGTTCCTGTTTTATATCCTCACGGCTGTCAAAAAGAGATTTTACCCACAGCTGGAATCTGTCCAGGGCGGTTTGACATCATGGAAAGGGAATCATTAAGGTTGGAAAAGCCCTCAAAGACCATCAAGTGAACCAGCACTGCCAAGGCCACCCCTGCCCCGTGTCCCCAAGGGCCACATCTCCACAGCTTTTAAATCCCTCCAGGGATGGGGAATCCATCCCTGCCCTGGGCAGCTCTGCCAGGGCTCCAGAGCCCTTTCAGAGCAGCAATTTTCCCCTGATTTTCAGTCTAAAGCTCTCCACGTGGGAATCGTTGTTTCCACAGCCTGTGGCAGCTGTGATATTTCCAAGTTTAGTGTGGAATCTGTGTTTTGGTCTGAGAGGAGCAACTGTTGAGTTTTGCAGTCATTCCCCAGCCCTGTTTCTTCGTGTGGATGTTTCACATCCCATTTCCCGCAGGTCTCCCTGCCCACTCCCATCCAACTGCAAACACATTGACTCATCCATCCCAGCTGAGGGCTCAGAGAAATCCCAGAAAAGATCCTGCTGATGGAAAGGCTGCAGCTGGGAGAAAATTCACACCCTAAAGACTTTTCCGACCGTGGGATAAAAATTATTTAAAAGGTACAATTACACTCTCGTTAATACTGAAATTATTCCCCAGGCAAACAAGGTTTTCCCACTCTAGTTTTTGTCTGTTGGAGAGCGAGGGATATTTTGAGGGGGCAGAGAAGGATAATTTGGAATTCGTTTTTCTACAACTGATGTTTTCATCTTTGCTAAATTATGAACTTCTCATGGTTTATTCTCTTCTAATTTTTCCCTTAAATTTTGCAGATGAATCGTCCTCTTAAACACCTGAAAGGTACAGTAGGAATTAAAAGTAGAAAAGAAGGAAATATTCTATGGCACCAGCAAGGGATCCACTGCAAATTTCAAGCTATCCTTTGTTTGTATCCATTTAATAAATGGGAATTTCAGGAAAACCTCCTGTTTGAACCAAGCAGGGTGATCACTCCTTGTCTGTGTCAGATTAGAGACTGCCACGAACAATATTGTATAAAAAAATAGTTTGAATTTTACACTCTGGGCATTTTGGAATAGAAAGGATCCAAGTGCTCATTCCCTGAGTTACTCCTGCTTCGGGTTTGCTCCAGATCCCCTCGTGTCTTTCAGCTGAGACATGTGAAAATCAGGCCTGAGGCTGCCCTGCCACATTTCTTCCAGCTCCCGGGAATCAAAACCTTTTCTATTTCATTTTTAGTTTACATTTTGTGCAGCTGTAAATTTCTTCCTTAGGCAGGAACTGGAATGGAAGCTGAAAGCAACATTTTTGGCCTTTAGATTGATTTATCCCATCAAAACATAAAAACCACGGGCTGGAGCTAACAAGGGAAATACCTGTATTACCAAAATGAGACATTTTCTACAAGATGAGATTCTGGGTGCAAAATGCTCAAAGTGGCGTAAATCCTAAATTGAATTTAGTACAGAGACATTAAGTTCAATAAAAGCTGCCAATAAGAGCATTTTTTCCATTATTATGTTGTGTCCTGAAATTACATGAAATGAATAAATACAAGGACATCAAGAAATACAATTTAAAAGATAGTATCAGCTGATAGGCTGGGTTATTTTGCTTGATCCAAAATGAAATTTGAAGAGCTGATGGTAAAGATAAACACAATTAATTCTTTGCTTTCACTCCAAGCTACCTCCTGCCCCAACCCTCTCCCCTCCATTCTTTTCTTCCCAAGTCAGGACAAAGGAGGTTTTCATGGATATTCAGTTGTTCCCAGAGCCAGGTCTTGTGGGACAGAGGCCTCGTGGCCAGGACTGAGCAGAACAAAGGAATGTGGAACAAAGGAACACCAAATATGGGGAAGTTTGGGATTGTGGCTGATACAAAACATGCAGGGAAGAGAAACTTCCGAGGAATCATTTTTGGGTGTATTTTGGGGTCACAGCAACCTCAAAACATAAACCTACAAACAGAACAGCAAACCAAGGGATCTCGTTCGATAAACGGCAGCTCTTGCTTTGTCACAGCACAATAATTCCTCGCCTCTTTCTGAAAAATGGCTCCAAAGAGAGAAAAATGCATGCAATAAAAGATGTATTCATTTTAATGCAAGTTTCTCAGAGGCCCAAACCATTGGCCTCACTCAGACCAGAATCACTGACCCACAAGTGACTCCCTCGCCTTGGCCGTGGCACCTCGAGCTCTCGCCGCAGGTGCAGCCGCTTCCCCTCCCTGCCAGTGCCACCCCCAGAAAGGCCCCATCCACCCTCTCCTTCCCCAACAAAGTTCTGTATTTGATATTTCTACAACTACCTGGGCTGAAACGCTGTGTTTTCCACAAGTTTCCACAGCAGGAGTCCTGGTTTCCGCGAGCCCGTTCAGATTCCGCTTTCACGTCCCCCGTTGGAATAAACCCCTCGGAGTTAAACCCCTCCGATTATTCCACTGCACCAGCCTCTCCCTTTCCACTCCACCCCTCATCTCCCTGCTGCACGGAGGCAAGCAGCCAGAATCCTGAATAAAAATTCCCATTTTTATCGCCACAAAGCCTTTTTCCTTTGCTGAGCGTGTCACCCCAGCGCTCCCAGCTCCCTGCAGTTGGCAATATCCATGTTTTTCAATAAGGGCACGGCTCCTGTGCAAATAACCAAGCACAGCTCCAAAGATAATGATGTTTTCCTCCTGCCATTTCTCACCTGGGGTGAAGGTGAGCATGTAAACCAGATGTTTTGGGCAAAAAAAAAGCACAAATTTCTAAACTCATGACCCAGCAAAAGCCTCTTGGGTGTCGCAGGAGCTGGAGGAACATCCTGCACAATTTATAGCAGCAGGTAGAGCACAGCAAACTGAACATTAGACAAGAAATCAGGGTACTGCTCATTTCATATTATTATTTATTAATACCCAAGCAAGATTCACAAGTGTTTCTCCATCTACTCAAAATAAGAACTCTGACTGCTCCTTTTTTAATTTTTTTTCCAAATTCAGGCACGGATTAAAATTCAGTTTGGTTTTGTGACTCCAGGAGGGGAGAAGGCAAAGGGATAAACAGTCATTTTTTTATGTGTTACTTACACAAATACATTGGGCTGAGCAGCAGATCCACTGCTCACAGACAGCCTTGTCCTTGCTGTAAGAACAGAGGGAAAATGCTGGGAAATGCTTGTTTATCCCTCTGTCATCTGCAAGTCAGAGCAAAGCATCAGCTGTTTGAAGCAGGAATGATCTGGGGCGTTCCTGAGCCCCGCTAAAACAGAAGGGATTTTTACATGGAAGTGTTTGGAGAACACATTTCAGTGCAAGGAAAACTCTGTGTTTTAAAGGATTGGGGTAGTCTCCACCAGTGTGCCCTGGGATCAGAAGGGAAAGGCTTAAAATACTCTCAGTCCACCCTTTCCTACAGAAAAGTAGGGAAGCATCATTATCAGGGACAGTGAGTCCAACATGAGCCCTGCAGGCTCTGATTTGTGTGTAGCCAAGGATTTTTGCTTCTCATTTTTTTTTCCCAGCACAGTTCTGTCTCATGTTTAGGCCACTTACAGAATTTGTGTCCAATTTTATTCCACTTTAAAAAATGGAAGCAGTTTTCAATTTAATAATATTAAATTGAATTTGGGATTTGAAGAGTTTATCATTTCGGGTCTTAATCACAGGAGACTAAACACACAGAAAGAACTTGTATTTCAAATCACTGGAATCAGCAGGTGAGAAATGAGTTTGGTAGGCTGAAAGTCTTGAGAAGATATGGTAGCCACCATCCAATGTGTTCAGGAAAATTCATGGATTTACAGGAGCTAAAGCAAGACTTAGCCTTGAAGATTAATATTGTCATTGTTTAGCTACAGAATTATTGTTTAGGGGATGGTTTTGGAGATATTTGTAATGAAAAAGGGGGGTGGCCGTGAAGGAAATCTGTGGAAATAATGATAGATACA
The DNA here is from genome assembly GCA_013399225.1 of Rhipidura dahli. Taxonomy (NCBI): domain Eukaryota; kingdom Metazoa; phylum Chordata; class Aves; order Passeriformes; family Rhipiduridae; genus Rhipidura; species Rhipidura dahli. The sequence goes on from VXAC01004330.1 coordinate 769,057, forward strand.
ATTTATAATCAAAAATAAATATTATTTATCCTTCCTACGAAAAACAACTCCACCCCAGCAGCAGATAGAACCCAATTAACAGAGAAAATGAGGTTAAAGAAGTTTCTCATGCAAAATGAAAGGTCTCGTGTGATAAAAAGCTCTCAATAAAAATCAGAGTCTTGCATGATGGAAGGAAGGCAAAGACTTTGCTGGTGGTGCCAGAGGACAACCAGAGGTTGTCACTGATTTCCTCCTCCATCCCCATTACAGAAATTGCACCCCTCATCCATCCTGATCTTCCCTGGCAATTGAAGGGGCTCCTGAAAGGATTAATAAACCTTGATCTAATTCTCATGATGTGTTCCAATACTCACAAAGGTCCAACTCTTGCCTGGAATGTCAAACCCACCAAGGAGAAGTGACCTCAAAGTTGTGCAGGCCAGGACACGGATAATTTTTTTAGTTTCAGAAAATAATCAAAGAGCCAAATGCCAAAAGGGAGCCTGGATGGAAGTGAGTGGAGAAATAATTTTTACCCATCAATTTGATACTTTTTTTTTTTTTTTTTTCCTGAAACCTAACTGTATTCAAAGTACTTTTATTCTTTTAGGGCTTCAGGACAGTTCTGCCCACAGAAGACTTCAAGATCTTCAAGAAACTCAAGGCTACAGAGGAGATTATATCCCTTATTTTCCAGAACGCCATCTCAATTCCAGAAGAGATCCAGCCCTGCAGAGTTTAGCAAATATTCCAGAAATTCTGTCCCCTATTCTCTATTTCTGGTTTTTTACAAATGGGGCAGGAACAGCTTCCCAATAATTAAACCACGCCAGACTTTGAGGCTTTGAGTTCTGTTTGCTACCCTTCAATGAAGATGAAGTGTTACCTCACTTTTCTGGCTCCAGACAAGGGATGATGAACTGAACCAAAACATCTTTTATCAGCTGAGTCCTGGCAGCTGCAACAACAAAGGTTATTTAGGAGCACCCGACAGCAACAACCCAGAACAATAAAATCCAGCCTTTTGTCAGGTGTGCTGCTTCACCATGGACAGGATGAGTGACTGACACATGAAAAGGTCAAAACACTTCTTTTTATGCAGCTGAATATTTGCCTTCACCCTTTAGGCTCCTCTCCCTCAGCCTGCTGATGTCCCAGATACAAGTGACGAGCCCTCAGAGCCGCTGGTTTCCTGTCATGTTTGGAGGGCTACAGGAACACAACCAGGAACCCGTATTTTAAAGGAGCGTTTCAAAGACAACGTGCAGGGAGCTGTAAAATCCAGAGGAGAGGTTTGTGCTTCCCTCTGGTTATGCTGCGTTGGGCCTGACTGTATTTATAGTGATTTTCAAGAGTTTACGAAGCCAGAGAGCACAAAACCAAACAAATTGCATTCAGGGCATCAGTTGCCATCGCTCCCGAGCCCCCCTGAAAGCCCAGACAGATTTGTTTCCGAGTTGAGGAGTGTCACACTCTGCTAAATTTAACTTGCTGAGTGCATTTAGCTGCCAGGAGACGCCACAATGAAATTCCTTCCACAATTTCACATCCCTCCCGAAACACAGGATGTCTTTGAATGGAAACTCAGGGATTCAATGGAACAAATCCGATTAATCCCTTCGGAAAGGCAGCTCAAGGGCAAAGACTCTCAGTTCTTTACCTCATGGATGTCTCAGAGCAAGGGGCAGGTGAGGCCTGGCTTGTCATTATTTCATTGTTTGTATTAAGTTTTCCAATGCTCCAAGGTGATAAAAGATCACCTTTGCTGCGTGACACAACACAAACCCTCTGATTCCATCCCCACACTCAGAGCCCTCCAGGTGGATCCATATTCCCAAGGGATCTGCTGGCATACAGGACAATGCCACCCACATTTCCACGGGTTTAATGCATTGATTGAAAGTCCTTGGAATGTGGTTGGTAAAAAATAGGATGACAAGAGGCCAAGGAGAGCATTGCCAGTGGCAGAAGTTTCAGTTTATATCCATTTCCTTTTTCTTATTCTGAAATCAGGTGATTCCAAAATAAGAAACAAAGCCACCAACAGAAAACTCCGTGTAACAATCAAGTTTCATAACAGCTGATCCCTTAGGAAAAATTCCAGGGATGTGTAAAACAACACAAAATTTCATCAAAATTAAAGAATATTCACTCAACCCAGTTAAAGTTACAACAAAATGATCTGAGCAAGAGCTGTCACTGAGAAACAAATCATACCCAGTGTATTAAATGCAGCTTTTCCTGATGCTGACAGATAAACTTTGGGGTTTGAAACACTCCCAGTTACATTTATAAAGAGCACAGTGGCATTTTCCGTATTTGCTTTACCAAATCTCCAGGGAAGTTTCGGGATGAAGCACAAAATCTTTGAGAAGAGACTGAAAATAGCAGCTGAAGGCACTGTCAGATCTCAGCTCGCTGTGTCTCAGCAAAGCATTTTTCACTGCGAGTTTCAGCCCGATTTCTTTCAAGGGCTGATCTTAAACAGCGACGTTCAACCCCAACTGCTCCAAGAAATGGCTTCTGAAAAAGCCAATTTTAAAAAGCACTGTGAGGAATTACAGCTCTGAAAGAGCAGAAAATACCCAGACACGAGTCAGGACTTATTGATTGTTAAGTCTGGGAACCAGGTAAGCAAAACCACACGGAATTGTCAGCGAGAGCTGTTAGGGAGCCTTCAGAAATCGTGGAATCTCCTTTTCCATTATTGCCAGCTCACCAGAGGAGCAATCCCAAGGCAGGATCAACTCCCATCCCCAGATTAAAGAGCAGGAATAGATGGAACAGCTCAAGAAACGTGATCTCTTTGCTTTCTGATCAAAATAAACATTATTTAGAAAAAAAATTGATAAATTGGGTAAGAAATGACCACACTGGCATCAGATACAACCATGTGAGTTCATGGAGAAGCTCGATCCAATGGGGATCTCTCCCAAATGTTCCTCAAGGTTGAGCTGGAGAGTTTAGATTAAACATCAGGAAAAGTTTCTCCACTGCAACGATTTCCAGGGATGTGGAATCCCCATGCCTGGAATTGTTCAGGATGTGGCTCTTGGGGACAGGGTGTGGTGGTGAACAGGGACAATGGTTGGGCTCAGTTTTAAAGCCCTTTTCCAACCTTTTATGGACCATATTCCAAAAAAACCTGGTGCAGGTGGGAGTTGTGGGTCAGGATGTCGAGGCAGCTCCTGGAAGAGATGGATGAGACCAGAAAATGAGGAAAAGGAATCCTTCCCCTGACTCTTTGTGATGCCAAGAATATCTGCTGCTTCTGGAGTCAAGGGTGGGGTTTAGACCTGGGAATCCAACTCCGTTTCCAACCTAAACCTGGGAAACTCCCCACTGCTGCAGCCCAAGGATATCCTGGAATCAACTCTACTTTTGCTGCCCTTCAGCTCAGGTTTCCCTTGATTCCTGAAATACGGAACACAACACGAGAATCTTCCTTTCTTTTTACCACAGACACCACTAAAACCTCCTGGTTTAGTTGTTTTGGATTTCAGCAGCCCCTCTCATGGATTCCCAAGTTTTTCTATAATAATTGAGGTATTATTTCCTTTCTCTAATTTAAAACCAGTTCATCCATAGTTTGTTTTTTCCAAGCAGCACCCAAACAGGCAAAAATCCATGTTGGGTTTTGTACCCAGCACGAGCAAATTGTTTATTTCCTTTCCAAATCCATTAACTCTTTGTTAACTTTAATAATTCTGCAGGTTTTAACCTGGATTTTCCTACCATTTCACATAATTCCTGTGGATCAATCCAACAGCTTTTCCTGTTCGGCCAACAAAACACGAATTAATTTATAAAATGTGCCTATTTTTGCCCCTGAATAATTTTATAAAATCTGCTTTTTCTTTGCTCCTATTGCTCAGCACTTCCCTTAACTCATTAAAAACCCATTTCAACCCAGTCACCCTGGAACAAACCTGGAGGCTGGGAAACCTTCACAGCACAGAAAAATGATCCCTTCATCCCAAACTTGTTCTGTCTTTCAGCAGTTTTGGAATCAATAATGTTCTTTAACCACCTCCTGACACTTTGCATTGCACAGCTGAAAGCTTGACTGGATACAACAAATAAATGAGGCAGAACAAAAAGAAAAACAGATTTTCAAGTGTTCCAAACACGCTTTTGTTGCATAAAAAACATTCAGAAAACTCGGGTTTTGTTTTTTATAATCAACCCAAATGGATATTTACGGAGAGTTGAATCACATATTAATATTTTCTGTGAGTAATTTGAAATAAATGGCTTTTAACATGAAAAATATGAAATATTTGTAGAAAAATAATGGGTTAGTGTTCCTATGAAATAAATGAGATCCTCTGCCATTGTGGGATACATCCCAAAGGAAGTTTTTGAGGATAAAAAGCAAGCTTTGCTTCCAATTCCTATGACTTTGCATTATTTTGAATAATATTTCATTACTTTTTAAAAGCTGTAATTTCCTACTTGTGCTGTTTTTAAATGCTTACATAAAATTCATCCTCGTCCTGTTCTCAGAATTATCATTCCTGTTACTGTAACAATTGCTCCAAATCCAGAATCATCCTTTTCCCAATTTCACACTGCAAATTGTCCCAAAATATTACCCAGAACTGATGGGATTTATTTAGTGGTGGTGTTTTTCTTCTTTAATTCCTTTTAAGTATTCCAGTATTAAGGTATTTTTTAAATTTTCCTTCATTATGGTCAATGAAAAAGACATTAATTACCTGTCCAGGTCAAGTTTTAATTTACTTTAATGTGGCTCTACCTCAGTGCTTTTAGGCCTTCACCACAGTCCTCATGAATATTCCATGTTTTACCTGGAACTGGCTTGAAAACTTGGAGCTGAAAATGAAAAAAATTTCAGCAGGGAAAAGTATTGTACAAAGAATGGAATCCTGATGTGGTGAATGGAGCAGAATCTCTGCTCAGAATTCAGAATAATGAGAATAATTCTAATAATGATGGTGTAATAGTAGCAAAATAATAATGAAAAATAATGATTAATAATGGCATCATAATGATGATGATAATAATAAAGAAAACCAGCATTGGGTCCAAATAAAACCCACCAGCACTTTTTTTTTACAGAGCTTGATTCATGCCATTCACCAAATTAATCCCATTTTCCTTGCTCTCTTGTGGTACTTCCCGAGGCTGGAGCCTCAAAACCTGTAGGAAAAGCTGGAACACTTTAAAACCAGCCAAAAGCTGCCATTTAGGATGCAAAAGTCCCTATAATTTATTCAGCCACAGAAAGTTCCCATAAAATAAACATGAAATGAAGGAGAAGACAATTTTCCCGCTATTCCTCTGTGAGTTCTCGTGGCTTTTTCAACTTTCAGTGTTTTAAAAGTCATTTTTCCATCTCAGAGTACCCAGGAGTTGGGATAAATCCCTTCTGCCTGCTCCTTCTTCCCCAGCTGCTCTAAGGCTAAGACTGAGCTCCATTATCTCTCGAAACACAGGTCAGAGTTTGGGGTGAAAATCTGAAATATCCTATAAAAACTTACATGCTGTGATTAGAAAGTACTTCTGAAATTAGGACTTTCACTGAGAATCTTTTCCTCTGAGCCAGCAGATGCTGGAAGTCCTCGAGAGCAGAATTTGATGAAGAAAGGCAACTTAATTGAAAAGCTGCCTTTGCAGAATGAGCATCGCTTCCCAGGCCACGGATATTGCCAAAAGCTTCCAGAGGTAAAATAAAAACCAGGCTGGAGGCAAACAAAACTCTCTATATTTTTTTACTTAATAGTTGTAAGTTTTTTACCACATTTCTCACACAGAGGGAAGTGAAATTACTTTCCAGAGAGAGAAAGGAGTTTACAGCACAATAAAATCAGATTTAAAAAGCTCAACTAGCACTAGTTGCTGCAAAAAAGAAGTTTAACACAGGCACACACACTCACAAATCCAAGCTGGATAGACAAGGCAAAGCCTTCCAGGAATATTATGGAGTAAGTTCAGCACTTCTGTGCCACAGATCCAGCTCTGTAAATCTGGTTTTAATGGAATGAGTATTTATGGACTTTGGGGAGGCCCAAACTTGTATCCATTCCCCGAACATCAGAACACGCAGCACAGATGTTAAGGCTAAATTCCCATCTCACCTGGATTGATGCATAAACTCTTTTTCTGGGAGAGCAGCAGCCAGGCTTTCCTGCTCCTGGAAAAGGAGGAGAGAAAGAGCTGCTGAGATTGGGCAAATGCCACAAGATAAAATCCATCAATGCAGGCAGGCGGTGCTGGGCTGGTGGCTGACAGACACGAGGCGTGCAGGGCACCACAATCTCAGCTCCAGAGCAGCCTAAAATATCAGCAGCAAGTTGCTATCTGGTGGAATATGACAAAGTTGGTGAAACTCGGAAATTGGGGAATAATCAGAAAGGAGAAGCGAAGCCACGTGCTGGAGGAAGTGCTGCTCTCTGGGGTGGGCTTTGCTGATAAGGTAGGAAATATCCAGATATCAAATTCAGCGTCAGAGGCCTCGCAGAGCAGTTCAGGGTTTTATCAGGAGTGTTGGCAGAGGCACCAGGTGGAATCAGAGCTCCAGTGGGGAAAGCTCCAACAGGGATACAAGCCCTGAGTAACCAGGAGGGATACTGGGAGTTACTGGGAAGTCACACTACAGAAATTCGTGTTACAATTATACTTGAAGAAGACCTTCTCATCCTGCTACATCCTCTTCATTTCCCTCTGGAGAGGATTCCCCCTGCACTCTCTTCCCTCAGAAAAATCCCTCAGGAGAGCTCCATTGCTCTGTTGAGGATCTCTCCCCTCACAGTCATGACCTCTGTCAGATCACATCAACCCCAACGTTTTTAGTGCAATTCCCCACGCTGGGAGTCCCAAAATATGAATTTCTGCAGGTGAGGGACACCACTGGTGCAGAGGAGCTGATTCCCAGCTCGTTTGCAGCTGCCTGCTCTGCTGCTCTAATTAGCAGCCTCATCCATGCCTCACTTCAGCCTTCATGCTATGCTTGTTCTTTAAGAGATCCTAAAGCATATGCTCAGCTGCACATTATGGATTGAAACGGGGGCTGGAGGCATTCCAAAACCCTGGCCTGACCAAGTTGTCTCCGGGAAAAAGTCGCTGCAGATGAAGCTGCAAAGATAATGAAGTCGAGTGTCAGCTGGAGGAGTTATTTCCCCACGAGCTGAAGCTCAGCCACAGATCTGCTCCAAGAGGACACTGAAACCAGGGAGAGAAATGGAATCAGCTCCAATGGGGACAAATTGGCTCAGGAATCACTGGGATTTGCGTTGGTGGTGTCAAAGGAAAGCACATCCCATAGATGTGGGGTTGGGCCATACTTGGGGAGAGTTTTTCTTGGATTCCAGTTATGTCACTGTTAATGTGAATGTAATATAATAACCTGTGTAAAACTTCCCAGATTATTCCCATTTCACAGCTCTCAGCACAGGGTGGGATTGTCGGGGTGTCCCGTGCAGGGCCAGGAGCTGGACTGGATCATCCTGGTGGGGCTCTTGCAGCTGAGGATATTCCGTGGTTCTGTCAGTCTCACCACCACCAGCAAGTTGTTTGGGTTTTCATTTTCCTTTTTGGATTATGCTCTCCAAGCTGGCCCTGTGAGGCCAATTAGCTGTTTGTAATTAATGACTTTCTGCTGCTTGTCAGAGCAGTGCCCCTTGTCCTGAGAGGAGCACCTGGGTGCTCCCAGGGCTCTGCAGACACTTCCCTGCTCATTTTGATGCCTTTCAAAACCTGGCATAGACACTGATACCACTTTCTGTCCTGGCAAAATTACACTTCACGGTCCAGTTGTCAAAGGAAAAATGGCAATCCATGCAAAGACCTGCCAGTGTGGGAATTACCTGTGACTGTCACAGATGACAAGTGTTAATTAACGCTTTTTTCTGAAGGGACTGTCACAAATGGACCCTTTTCCTGTCAGCTGCGAGAGAAAACCCTTTTCACTCCTGACAGGGCACTCACAGACTCCAGCTCCTTCTTGGCTTCTTGGAGTCCTCAAGCTACATCTTGAAAGAGAAATTATACATGAAATTTTAAAAAGGCAGTTCAGGGTATCTTTGTGGGAGACATTGGCAGGGAAGTGGAATTCCCATGGCCAGTCCAACGGGATGTGTAAGAGTTCCAAGGATTAAGGGCGTTGCAATTGCAAAGATGTGGTGCTGATTCCAGCTAAATGGGGCTGAGCCCAGCTGACTCCAAAGTTTAGCTGAGAGTCTCTACAGAACCCTCTTAACAAACAACAAACCCCCCCAAAAAAAGCTGCAAAAGGGCAGCTTTAACCATTGGTATTAAATATAAAGAGAAAAACTGATTCAGCATCCTGAGCGTGGAACAGCTTCAATCCCTGCGGGGCCAAAACTCCAGCAGTAGGGAATTCAGGGCCAAAAAAGATGGATCAGATGAAAAATTGGGGAGAAATGCTACAGGAAGGGGCCTGCACACCCTCCACAAGTTAATGATGGAAGTGGACAATACAAAATTCATGAGCAAAATTGGCAGAGAAGCCTTAAACCCACTGAGGATGCAAAGCAACAAGAATAACAAGATGCTGTCTTAACAAGATGCCCTTAACTAAAAGGATTTGTCATGGTAATAAAAAATATCAGCAAAAAATAGGTACAGCTTCAAACTGCAGCCAAAAGGAGCAATTCTTCCTGAGAAAATGAGATCAAGGCAGGCTGGGAAGTAAAGGCACACACAATGAGTCTAAATGGCAAAGAGAACAACAAAATGAAGGAAAACAAGGAGATTAGCTCAGGAAAACAATAGGCAAGAAAATAAAACCAGATATAACAACTCTCTTGGGGAAAAAGGATATGAAATCCAAACAAAAGGAAGTGCCTGACAAAGTACGAACAAATGACAATGGATGGAAGAAAAATATAATTACAGAAAAGGTCTCAAAATATTGAAACACTACAGATTTAAATAACCACCCAGTCGATATTAATTCCAAGAGAAAATGTTATTTTGCAGGAATAAATACCAGAACAGAGCGTGTTCCTCTCTAACAAAAACCAGAGTTTTCCAGTTCCTGTGTCCTTTCCCCAACTTTCTAAGGAGATTTGGATGCACAGCTTCATTTCCCAGACGTTATCGTGTGCTCTGGGCTCCCATCAATACCATTACTCACCAGGCTTTTGTGTTTTTCCCAGCATTTTGTGAGTCAGCCAACACAGGCCACAGATAATTGACAGGAGTCACTCAGAAGGAACATTCCAGACTCAAAGCAGAGCAGAGAGGTGAGTGCAGATGTTCTGTTCTGCCCCTTGAAATGATATCAGAATGAGGTTGGCTTCGTTTTTAAGAACAGGTCATTGCTTTTTGTCTGAAACAATTGGGACAGTTGGTTTCCTGATGGGAAAATCTGAGTTAAATCCAGGATCTGTTGAAACCAATAGGGAAAAAAGGGCAAGTGGTGCTTTTTGTGTTGATTTCAGACCTCTGGATCTTTTTCCAACCCATTAATCAGAAAGCTCAATAGAAATTAGGTTTCTTTGTGTTATTAATTTGTTTGAAATTACACAATAGCCAGAGAAGCTTCATCCAACGCTGAGTTAATCTTCCAAAAGGTTTATCTCTTGTCCTAACCAAAAATATGTAAAAAGATGATCCATAAATGAGTACAGCTGAGCAAAAAATAGCCATACTTTGTGCCAATCCTTGAGCAAAAACTGACACTTTTCAATATAGACCTGAAATCTTTTCACAGAATCATAAAATCACCAAATTGGTAATTTTGGACAAGACTTTTAAGATCGTTAAGTCCAACTATCATTAAGTCCAGCCCACCACCATCATGGTCACCACTAAGCCATACCCTCAAGTGCCACATCCCCGTGTTTCTGGGACACTTCCAGGGATGGTGAATCCACCATTCCCTGCACAGCCTGATCCAATATTTTATAACCCTTTCTACAAAGAAAATTTTCCCAGATTTCCTAGATTTTGCCCACACAGAGCCATGCCTGGAAGTGGCTGCTACAAAGCCTGGCAGAGGATGAGCCCTTTGCTCCTCTCTGGAGCCACTTCTGCTCCTTCCACCCACCCTTTGTGCAAATATTGGGAATTTCTAGGTATTCCTACTGCTGGCTACAATGGCAAGAAGCAGAAGTATCCAAAACTTCAAGCACTTTCAGGGGTTGAATTGAGGTTTAATAAATTAATAAACAAAAATACCCAATCCCAAAAAGAGGAATTCTGAGAGCAGGTGAAAAGCTTTCTTGAATCTCTAGATAGTTGTGAATTTTGGCTCTTACTTGGGAGAGAAAAAGGATATAGGTTAGGGAAGACAGATGGTGAACCCTTTATCCCCTTATTGACCTTGGGATGGGGAAGGAGATGGTGGAAAAGTGCTCCCGGGAATGGGGGGGTCCCAGGAACACCCCAACTGCCTCATGCTTTGTTTCAGCTGTTAATCCTTGCTTACAATACACAATCACAGCTCCTAGGCCAGTTTTTGGGGGTGTTTGGTGTGTTTTGATAAGTGTTTTTTCACCTCAGTGGGTATCATTTAAAGGAATTCGTAGGGTACAGATTCTGCTGACCCAACAAGTCCATTTCCTTAAAATTCAGGAGTTATTTACTCCTCACACACAGTTCTCTCTTCCCACTTAGCAAAAGACATAAAAACTATAGAGAAAACTCACCATTCCTTCTTGGGGTATTGATCGAGTGGGTTCTGAGTGGAGCAGATGCAGATTCCACGTGTGCAGTCCACTGGGATTGTCTCTGTTCTGTTGCATGGTTGAAAATATATCAGTTTTTTAAAGACCAATGCTTCTGAAAGTGGTTTAGGCCATAAAAAGAAATGCACACTTATCAGAACTAACATCAGGAAGGAGATAGGGAGGAGCTGGCTTATCTTTGGAGTGATAACAGCCATGGGAAAGCAGTATCTGCTGAATTTCCCAACTGCATCAGGCATTCTCCATGCACTGCAAAAGCCTCAGGCGCTTCTAAATGTGCTGGGTTTATTCTGTCCCATGTTGGTCTCAGAGCCTGAGCTAAAATTAGCTTTTTTTTTTTTTTTTTTTGCCCTTTTTTTTTTTCAGTTTAGTTTTTCAGGACCTTTCTTAGGTATGGTGAGGACAGGTTTGCAATACACGGGGTGTTTCAGGGTTTAACCTCTCCTGGTCCAGACCATTCTCTCCCTGCTCTCTTACAGTGGGATGTCCTGGCAAACAGCCCTGGTTTAATGGTTATCACTGCCATGACCTCAATTCTCTCCTCACCTACTTTGCAATTCCACATAGCCCATCCTAAAAGCCAAACCCCTCTTCATCAGTTACAATTTTGTTGATAGTATCCAGGTCCTTGCATTGCCCCCAACTGCAGCTCCCACCAACAGCAATTCCAAGTATCCTCATTGCCAACCTCTTTTAAAGGTTGCCCAAGACAAGGAAATGAAAAGCCTGCTGGTTGACCTAATTGGGTACTGCCAGGTTGTCCCTCTGCTCCACCTCCCATGATCCATTAAGCTACAGGGCATCATTTCCTGTTAATTAAGAGGCTCAATTAGAGCATTTTGAGCTGAGCCTCCTTTAACTGTGTTATAACCAAGTAAAACCCACTGACAGCCCCAAACAGAGATTCCTGATGAAATCCTGATCCTCAGTTTAACTTCCTCTAGAGCCTCTTCTTGTTTCTGGGATTTCCTTCCACAAAAAACTAACACAGAACTGCTTGGTCAGCACATCTCTCACTTCCAAAGCACCGATTCCTCATTAAATTAACCAAGCAAGGAAACAGTCAACCAAAAACTGGGAATGCAAACAGTGGAGAAACCCTAAAAGACTGTTAAGAGAACTACATTGAAGATTTACTTTGATTTTTCTTAATTCTGGTGACCATGAGGGCTAAGTCATGGCCTACCTTAATTTAGTTGTTATTGACGGCGCTGGGACAACCTTGGAAAAAAAGAGCCAAACAAAACCCAACTCCTTCAGCAGAGCTTTTACTTTCAGAGTGGTTTAAGGCAATCTCCTCTTTGCATGCACAGCCTCGATTTGTCTCCTTTCCCTGGTACCCCCTTCCCTTCAATCCAAAGCCGAAGAGCTTTGTTAAGCCAGGCTTAAGAATAGGCTGCAATTAAAGCCTGAGGATGCTCTGTCCAAACAAAGTTCTTCAGGGCGAAGAGGAGCCCCCACCACATTCCACAGACAGTGCTCTCCAGCATGAACTCCTGAGGGGAAATTACACATCAGTGAATCAGTGCAAGGACAGGTGCTTGCTCTTTGCCATGGAAACAGGTGAAGGGACACTTGCAGAAGGAATTGTTTCAGTGGAGAGGCTGCGGAGAGACGGCAGGAGCAGCAGCCTGCTTGGGAAACTGCAGGTCAGGAAAGTGGCACGCTCTGAATTAGTCCCATGCAGCAGGGAGAAGGTGCCTCCACCCTTGTGTGAAGCACCCACAGATGGCTCAGACCACAGCGTTGTTTGCAGAAATCAAAGGGTGATTTCATTTCCTGAAACAAAACCCTGTGGTGGGGAATGGTGACTCTGTGGAGCTGTGAACAGCCTGATCCCAACTGGTTCTTCTCCTTGGCTTCCCCCTGCCATCCCCACATGAGCTGCACAGGCAGAAACACCACCCCTGAGACCTGAATTGTGTTCAACAAACCTTCACATGCTCCTGGCCCATCACCCCGTGGTGTTTATTCAGGGCTTTGGTGGGTTTGATCCTTGGAGCCACGACCATCCCCAGCTGGAGGTGCTGGGCACTGCTGTCCATCCCAGTGACCGATGGCCACGTCCACAACACCTGGAGAAGGGAATCGGAAAGGAAGAGCATCCCTGCAATAATTCAATCTGCATAAAACACCTTGCCTGCAACTGCACTGTTCCCACTTGTCGTTAATTATGACATCTCCAGCAATTTCTTCATTGATTTGAAGGAGGGTGTCGTGCATTTGGGGTTCTCAATCAATTCTCCTCCTCTCGGCACATTTAACTGCTGCAGAATTTTCCACAGCAATTTTGCTCTTCACAGCTCCTTGAAAAACACCTCAGCCTCCAATTTATTTCCAGTCATTAAAGCAAAATCTTTTGAATGGACAATATGATTTATAAAGTGGGAGAGATACTTTTATGCACTGCTTTATGAATTCTAAGCCTTCAGTATTTGTTACAGCTCTTTATCCATTTGCTCTGAAAAACCAGGGAAAAAAAAAGCTCACCACTGAATAAAGAGAAAAACAATTCTCAGCTTTCAAACAATGAGCACATCAAATTAAAAAATCATTTATTTCAGTGCCTCTCCTGTTGCTCTGTCACAACAGCACACGGTTGTGGAGCCTTCAGCTGGCAGGAAGATTTTCCGGGTTTTTGAGGGAAAATCTGGAAGTGAGTGACTCTGGCAGAGCCCAGAGGAATCCACAAACTCTGGAGTGGGGCTGAAACTGCAAAGTTTAAGTTTTTTGTTATAGAATCACAAATGGTTTGGGTTGGAAGGGACCTTAAAGCCCATCCCATTCCCCCCCCTGCCCTGGGCAGGGACACCTCCCACTGTCCCAGGCTGCTCCCAGCCCCAATGTCCAGCCTGGCCTTGGGCACTGCCAGGGATCCAGGGGCAGCCCCAGCTGCTCTGGGAATTCTATTCCAGGGCCTCCCCACCCTCACAGGGAAGGATTTCTTCCTAACATCTGGTCCAAACCTTCTCTCCCTACCAGTTTGAAGCCATTCCCTATTTTCCTGTAATTTCCTGCTCTTGCCCAAAATCTGTCTCCATCTTTCTTGTAGGTTCGTTCAGGCCACAATTATTCACCCTGAAACCTTCTCTTTTCCAGCCTGAACAACCCCAATTTTCCAGCCTTTGCTCCCAGCAGAGCTCACCTCTCATCATCCTGGTGCCTCCTCTGGACTTGCTCCAACACGTCCACGACTCTGGAATCAAAATATTCCAACATCTCCAAAATGCTAAACCACATCCACTTTCTCTGGGAAAGGGAGCACAGCTGCTTCAGTGCTCAAATCCATCTCTTCACTCTGCTTTTTTACAGACCCAAATATCCCAACCACATCCCTGTTTCTCCAGAGACCTGGAACAATTTGTTTGGTTGTCCCAGACGGAATCTCTTCATCCTTCCCTCCTCCTGGACAAGAGACACAACAGTTGTGTGAGCCTCATGCCCAGTCCAGGAGGATCTTTGCCATTCATCCTGAATCTTTTCCTGCCCTTTTCATTTCCCAGATATCTCTCACTCATCCCTTTTCGTCCATCCATGACTTTCCCAGGGTTTTCCATCTAAGCTATTTTAATCTAATCTTTCCTGCTGGCTCATGGGGGCTCTGCTTTCAGACCTCATTTATCACACAACCACCTGGCAGCTTTACCTGATTTCTGGGAACTATTCGAATTTGCTCTTTATTGTTTTAAAAATCTATAATGAACCTCTCGATTCCCCTGCACTGTGCAAAGAAAAATAATTATAAAAATAGCTGCTCTCTTTAATACCAATAATTTGTCATCTACTGAGAATTTTCTTCTAGGTATAATAGTAGTTTAACTCATTAACTTTATGCTAAGTACAGCAATTTTGCTGTCTCCTACCCAAATATTTCTAATATTAATGATACAGCTTAGATAAAGTGATTTAAGTAGTTGTACATACGGTGTGCTTATGCAACGATAATTAATTACCTCCAAGATTGAACTCCAATCTTTCACTTCCAATTATGCTCTCCTCTTTCTGATGATCACCCTGCAAGAGTTCTCCTCAAATTCCATAATCCAGTTTGACATTAAACCACCATTGGCTGGCAGGGAGGAGGAAGGGGCTGCGTGCCTGGGAGCAGGAGCCCAGAGCAGCGGGATGTGATGTGGAAATGAGTTAAGAGGCTCTGCCTTCGTGGGGGTGCCAGGAGAAAAAAAATACTGTTGTGCTTGTCCAACAGCAGCACTTCAGCTGCTGGCACGGAGGGAAACAAGCAGCCAGCTGCACACAGGCCCAGGGAAGGGGCTCCTGCTGCCTGGAAGGGCTGGGAGGATGCGGCAGCTCCAGGCTGGGAATTGCCCTTTGCTGCGTCCCCACCCTGCACATCTCCCCCGGGAGCTGCAGCAGCAGGGCCAGGAGGGCTCTGCTCACCAGGGAGCTCCTGCCTTCCTCTGCCAGGTCATCAGAGACCTCCTGGCCTCCCACACACAGAGCTGGCACTGTTTGAGCTCTGCCCCTGTTCCCAGCTCCTCGGAGCGCGGGGCTGGGAAAGCCCCAGGAGAGCTCAGCCAGCAGCTCTGTCCCTCCTGGGGGGGCTGAGCACAACACAAACCTTCTGCAGGTCAGAAACTCCAGGGCTTTAAGGTTTTGGCTCCACCAAAAATATGGGGTAATACCTATAAAATTCCACATCATAACCCATCCCCGGCAGTGTCCAAGGCCAGGCTGGATGGGGCTTGGAGCAACCTGGGACAGTGGGAGGTGTCCCTGCCTGGGGCAGGGGGTGGAATGGGATGGGCTTTAACATCCCTTTCAACCCAACCATTCTGATTACAAAAAAATAAGAAACGAGGTTTGCTCATGGAGTGATTCAAACACAGCTGGAACCAGGACAATTCCCTTTGCCTCCACTGAAAAGTGGTCAGGAGCTTCTGCAGCTTTTCCTTCTTTACTGGAACTGTAGGAGCCCCCCTTGCAGAGATGAGCCTGGAGCTGTTTTCTCACATCAGGGAGGTGTTCAGGACACTGAGAGAAGCACCTGAACATGGTCATCTTTACCTCAGTCAGGAAAAACTGCTTGACTGCTTTGCCAAATCTTTATGGCCACGAGAATCACAGAGACAAGAAAGAAAGTCTCCAAAATCCTTGACAAATCTTCCTCAAAAAAAAAAAAANACCTTTTAAAAATTTTCCCAAAAAAAAAAAAAAAAAAAAAAGCAAAATAAATTTTTTAAAATTGTATTGATACATTGTGCTTAAATCTCCCGAAATTGTCTTAAACACACACAAAATGAAAGTTTTCAGTAGAAAATCACCACAGACTAAAACTCCAACCAGTGCTGTCTCCAGTAACTCTCCCACACACATTCCCAGCAAAAACCAGGACAACTGCACAATACTCAGAACTTATTCCAGACTTGACTCAGTGGAATCTTTTTTAAAACAAGCCCATTTTTGCATATGAATTAAAATTTTAAAAGCACTAATAAGTGCAGATGATGAGCACTAATCTTGGTCCTCAGCCTCAGCATCCCTGGAAGTCTTTCCCTCCTGCCTGAGCTCCACATGTTCAGAATACATCCAATTTTTCCATCTTTTATCTGCATAGGTAAGGATTATTCAGTTTATTCAAGCCAATTATCTCAGCATGATTCCATCATCACGATGCTCCAAAATAAAAGCAATCATGCTAGATTGGTGCAATTAAAAAGGTATTTTTATATTTGGAGAGAAAAAAAGCACCTGTTGAACTGGGAACTTTCCTTAAAACAACATTGGGGTACTTTTTGAACTGGTGTGGAACATTTTTTTCTTCTCCCTGAAGCTCAAATGCAGAGCTCTGAGCTTTCCCTGGGTTAAATAGCTGTAAAAAATCAAGTTAAAATAAGATTGCATTGTCCTGTTTTAATCAATAAAATTCTTCTATTTTGCAGGAGAAGCATTCCAGGAAAGGCACTGAAGGAATCAGGGGCAGGGACCCATAAACCACTCCAGGAAGGAGAAAGGGGAATCTTTCATTCCATGAGGTTTTTCCCAGAACCTCTCTCAGTCGTGCACTTCTGGGTGCTAATTAAATGTTTAATTGATTTTCTCAGCTTCTCCGGGCAACCTGTTCCACTGTTTGACCACCCTCTGTCAAGGAATCCTTCCTAACACTAAATTTGCCCCCTTGTCCATATCAAAAGTCCCTCTCCCTTCCTTTTTATAAGCATCCTGGAGGTGCTGGAGGGATTCAGATCTTGCACAAATAACACAAAGATTCACCTGATTACTGCCAATCCTGATCAGAGCACACAGAGATAATGATCAAGTGATCACAGAAATTAGGGATAGTGATTTTAGAGCTTGTGGGCATTGCAATTCACCTCAGCTTCCTTCTTAGGGATGGGAAAGGCATCCTATGGATATAAAATCATTTATTGGCCTAATCCAACTGCCTGACCAAAAGTTAAAGCCTTTTAAGGGCCTTCTCCAAATCCTTTTTAAACACCAGCTGGCTGGGAGTGTCCACCACCTTTCTGGGAAAGCCTGATCCAGGATTTACCCACCCTCTCGAGTAAAGAAGTGCCTGCTGATGCCCTTTGCAAACCTCCCAGAAGAGTTCTGAGCATTCCCACGAGTCCTGGCACTGGATCCCAGGGGGAACAGCTCAGCTGAGGTGTATTTGTGCACATATAAACACATATAAACACATATAAATACATACAAATACATACAAATACATATAAATACATATAAATACATATAAATACATGCACACATTTGCTTTGCTGCTGCAGAGAAGCAGCTCTGCATTCCTCACTGAAAAACCTTTGCAAGTGCAAAAGTCACAGAGAGAGGGCCAGGAACCTCGAGGCTGTAAACAGAATAAGAGAATTCATTGCTTCAGTTCCCCTTTGATTTCCAAGGGAAAGCAATTTGTGGAAGCAGTGGGCAGAAGGAAATGCAGAGAGGAGCCTGCCCAGACTGGGGCAGGAGCCTCTGACTCCAGAGCAGCACAAAAATCCCTCAGCTCCTGACGAATTCCCTGCGTGGCAAACGCGTTTCAGGCGCAGACAAAGGGCTCCAAAGAGGAAATGATGTTGTGCTTACAATGCCATGAGGCTGTGACCAAACCCCAACAGCCACGTCATTGGGAAATACCTGTGGTGCCTTGAGAGGCCACCTAAACCCAGAGCCCAGCCAGGAGTAAAGGGAATAAAGGTGGGGATTTATTGGAAAGGCCTCCAAAGGTACCCCTGGGGAGCCAGAGGTGCTGCCCAGATGGGCCCCGAGATGGACCCTGAGAGGCCACGAGTTCTTCCCACTTTTATAGCTTTGGTTCATTTGCATCTCAGGGTTCATTCTCCAATTAAAGCTGCAGTTAATGATGGCATTGCCCTCACCTTGCCCCCCTCAGAGGCTCTTTGGTTGATGCTTTTTGGGCCCAGTTTGGGCTGGGTGTCCTTGGAGAGCAGCCTGGAGAGGCTTTGTTGTGTGTGCCCAGCACAGAGAGCAGCACTGACCAGGGAACAGGCAACTCCAGAGTGACACACTGGGCACTGCAGGGCTTGGAAAATAGAAAAGTTCAAACCTGAGGCATCACCTGAAATGTTCTGATACCTGTTTTTTTTAAGTGGTGCTCCACCAGAGGAGCTGCTGAACTGATCTGAAAGCACTCTCCTGGCAGCCAAGCCCTTCACACCATCAAACTTCCCATAGGGTGGGTTCTTTTAACAAATTCTTCCTTGGAATGAGTGGAGATTCCTCCCCTTGGTTTTGGGGACACTCACCAAGGGTATCCCTCAAGGCACAGTCCTGAACCTGGCTGAGTTCCATCAACATCTAAAAAGTGTTTCTTTCTGCTAACTTTGATATCATTGCTTTAATATTGCTTTGATATNTTTCACACCCTGTGGTAAATAACTCTGATTGACTCCTTTTAGTCCAATCATTTATCAGAATAAATAATGCCCAGGCTCCTCTCTCCAAGAAGGAGTTTAGAAAACCACTGTTGGTTTGTATCTCATCATCCTTCACCAAGATTTGAAGAATTTGCCAATCTAGACCAAATACATTATTTAAAATTACAGATTCATAATTTAAAAAAAAAAAAAAAAAAAAAAAAAAAAAAACCCAACCTTTTTCTCCCTGAGAAAACCCCCAGGATTTTACATGAGAATCAATTTATAATGTCCTTAATTGCTACTTGTACCATTTGTTCAGCCTCCGATTCCAAAGTGCTCCAAGGAGGAACAAATCCAGTGGAAATCAATGCTGTGGATGTGCTCTTTAAGCAGCAGCTGAGGCAGAACTCTCCAGAGGGACAGGAGCCTTTGGATTTTGTTACTTGCCAGTGTCTGGGGAGGGAAAACATCTGAAAGTCCCTAAAGAATTTCAGTTTCAGACAAGGTCCAGCCATCACTTTTTGCTGTAGCAGCTCAGGGGGAGTGGAACTTGCCTTTACACCCTTGCCTGGAAAAGAATGTGACACATGTCCTGAAAATGAGGAATTTTTCCCTGTAAAGTGCCCTGCTCACCACGGGAAGCATGGAGAAACACCCTCCCTGGTCTGGGGGCTCTTGGGATTCTCCTTCACCTCCCCCAGGCTGAGGAAGGAGAAAAAAAACCAACTTAAAAATTCATGTTCTGGATTCCCCTCTCCCCCTCCTTCCCTTGTTTGTTCTTTAGGGCTGGAGAGACAACGAAGCTGCTCCATTATTTACTGCCACCTTCCATTTCTGATTGTAGTCCAAGTCAACAATCCTTTGAAAGGGTTCCAGATTCCAGGATCCACCCACCAGGAAGCTGAACAGCAGGAACGTCCCAGAGCAGGATTCACCTGCAACCTCGGGATTCCTCGGCCACACTAAAGGCTCAGCTGCTCAGGTGAATTATTGAGCTGCAAAGCAGCACAAATCCCACACAATCAGCACCAGGAAAAATTCCATATTTTTATTTTTTCCACCCTCAGAACTTCCAGAAGAAAAGCAGGAAAAGCTGCTCTCCCAAGAGGGAGCCAGCAGCGAGTTCAAAGAGAGCCGAGAGAGCCAAACAACCCTTCCAGGCTAAAATTCCCAGGTGGAATTATCCAGGAGGACTGGATCCTGATCCTCCATGCCATGCCTAGCTCCTTCAGCTCCCAGCTCTCCTGGCGAGTACAAAGCCAGCACTTTTCCCAGCAGAATTCCAGTTTTTTTGCTGGAAATGCTTGGAAAAAATTTCAAGTTTTTATTTGGAGTGACACCTGGAAATTCCAGCTGCAACCCCAACAGCTCCAAATGGGCAGCTCCAATGCTGTTCTCCCCAGATGGGTTTTCCCCAGTTATTTTTCCTTGTCCCTGTGGATCAGGAAGGATTTTGAAATCACCAGGTTTGTCAGAAATACAGCATCCCCATCCTTCCCTGAGCTCTCATCCCTCAGAGGGAGTGGAGGAGTCGGAGCTGAGCTCATGGAAAACAGGAATGTTCCCAAAATCCCACCTGGGTCTGAGCTGAGCATCCCTGTGGCTGCTTTTGATGGGATCACTGAGCTGCTGAGGCTCATCCTTGGTGGCTGCCACCTCCAAAACGAGCAGGCAGAATTTGTTAGCCAAGATTAGGGATGACAGGAGTTGATTATCCCTGGTTTTCCTCTCCTGGAAGGCCCAATTCCCTGAGGATGCTCAGATGAACAGGCCAGAGCCCTCTGCTTCCCAGACTCCTGTTCAGTCCCAAACCAGGCTCACAGGGAGAAGTTCAGCAGCAGCTCCTCGTGAAGAACTAAAATAAGAATTTATTTCTCTCTCTCCCACGTTTGTCACCTGTGGCAAGCAGGGAGCTGGGAGATATTTTTCCCATTAACGAATTCCCCCGTTCTGCTGGAACAATTTCAACTCATGAACTTCTCCCCGCTCCCTTTGGAGTCTCCTGAGAGTTTCCTGCTCCAGCCTGGAAATCGAGTCTGATTTCTCATTTATTCCTTCCAGTGACAGCTCAGGTCTCTCTCACATTCCATCATACACAATATTCCTCCACATCCCACTGCCTAAAGGATTTTATCCCTAATTCCAGTCACCTTGGGAAGGAGTGGAGGGTTCTGCTCCTGTCCAGGGTGTTCTATCCCAACCTTTCTTTTCCAGAAATTCCCCCCTCTGGGATATTTTTTCCAGCTCCAGAGATCCTGAGGAGATTGGTGCAGCCCTCTCAGCCCTGGAATTGTAGTTTTTGTCACTGAATCTCCAGGGTTTCCTCAGGGAGATCGGGATTTTGGGAACTGTAGGACTGCAAACAATGAAAATAAAAGATTAAATTCAAAATAAATAAATTTTTGCATCTCTAGGCATGGAGTTTGTGTCTCATTGTTCTACTGAAAATAGCTCAAGATGACATCCAATCTTTAAAATTTAGGGTAAAACCTCAAAAACAAAAGTTTCCTCTGTCCTTTTCAGTCCTCTTTGGACAAAAACCCCCAACTTTACCTGGAAAATCCAGCTGCAACCCCAACAGCTCCAACCTTGCAGCTCCAGTGCTGCTCTTCCCAAATGGTTTTCCACAGTTCCTTGTCCCTGTGGATAAAGAAGGATCATGGAAATCATTTGATTTCGAAATCACCAGGTCTGTTGAAAAGCTGAATGCAACGACCCCACCCGTGCAATCAAACGTGATAAAGTCACTTTTCATGAGGTAATTAAATATAATGAATTGCTGTTTATCTTCCTATTTTTCAGAGCCTTCCCTAAAATCTCCTCACCTTCAGGAGTTTGTGCTGAGTCATTATTTGACAATTTATCCCAGAAAATTAATTATCAGTTTTTCTTAAAAAGTTAAAAAGAAATACAATAAACTTTAAATAGTCACTTTTTTTTTTTTTCCTGACACGTGCCTGAAATAATATCACCAAACCCACGTGAAAAAGAGAAATGCACTCCAAAAATCCTACAGCAAGGAAAAGTGTCTGGAAACATCTTAAAATTCCCCTCACAGTTTTGTCATTTCTGTGTTTCTAAGAGAAAGGCAATGGAATATTGGATGCTTTCAAATCAGTTTTTAATGGCACGAGGCAGAGGACAGACACACATGCCAATAATTTCATTTTCATTTGAGGTTTATAGCCCTTTTTGCATTTTACTTTTAACTGCCATTGGATATGAGCTCAGGTTTTGTAACATTTAAGCAGGAAATAAAGATGTTTATATATATATTCATATATATAGAATTTTTTAATATGCATTTCTATATAAATTAGTGACAGAGTTGGTAATAATAAATGAAGTATAAAGCTTTGGATGAGGTCTCAGAAATCAGTTCCTTTGTGACTTTAGCACAGGAAAGACAGGGATAACTTTCCAGTTTTTCAGTGGCTGCAAAGATGGCTTGCAATAATTATTGATAGCATTTATTGATTATTTATTGGTTCCTTACAGCAGGATGGCTTTCAATAATTATTGATTGCATTTATTGATTATTTATTGGTTCCTTACAGCAGGACAGCTTGCAATAATTACTGATTGCATTTACTGATTATTTATCAGTTCCTTACGGCAGCGATTGGTGAAAGCAGCCACTGAACCAACGGCTGACCAATGACCCTGCTCCAATAGTTCCAAACCACAGGAATGACTCTGGATCCCAGAGATTTTCTCTGGAAGCTCCTGACCTCTGCCTTTCCAGGAGAATTCCATTTCAAATCCTCCTTTTAATTACCTGGATCTCATTTGAAATCAATCCCTTCGCTTCCCCCTTCCGTTGTTTCTAATATTGCTGCCGAAGGATCAGGACAATTTCAAATAATTATCTTTTAATTAAGGCTGATTTTCAGTGGAAGTCGAGTGCAGCCGCTTAACAACTTCCACATCAGCCCCCAAATAATTCCCTGTGATTATCTGGAGCCTCAAAAGGAGTGATAACGAGACATTGGTGTCGTCTCTGGTGAGTTCTTTACAAAAAGCTCTCTCTGAGCCACAGAAATGAGGAAAATCAGGACAGACTGCAAAAAAACCCACCCCAAAGTAGAACTCACCACAGTCTAAAACAGCTGTTTTAAATTTATTTTCTCATTTTCAGTAGGAAATAACAGCAAGACAAAATATGGTCAAACAAGTCTTTCAGTTCTCTCCATAAATATCCATTTAAGGATGCTGGGCATGGTCTGATTTTCATTTCCAAACAGTTATTCCGAGGATTTACCTGTTCAATAATTTCTTTTTTAGATCTTTTTATATATATTTTTTGAGTACCAGCTGGTGGGGCCTAAAGCACAGAGAGGTTCCTCACTGAGGCAGAGCTGGGACAAACTGGGAGATCCCAAAAAAACCGGAGTCTGGAATGATGAGTGGCTCCAAAGAGACCCCAGCACTGCCAGATTTGCTGGAGATCACTCAGAAAATTCAGGAAATGCTCCTGGAAATTCTTTTCCTACCTCCTGTGGGTGCCCCAAGTTGCACCTTCAGCTCCACCACATTTATCAGATCTGGCTGCTTTTCTAGGGTGAATCCCAAAAAATCTCAGCTCAGGAGCCTGAAATTCTTCTGAAACTCTTCCTGTGCCTCTTGCCTATGGAGGAAACGATCCCAAACCAAAGCTTTTGGCTCCGAACACAAAATTCCAACCTCTCTATTGACTAAAACTCCCTCTTCCCTTGCCCTGCCTTCCAGACCTACAAACTGCCAACCCATTTGTGGAAACTTAAATCAGGATGGTCCTTTCAGCTCATCCTCGATGTAACAGCCCAGCTACACCTTCCAATTTGCAGAGAAATTTGGGGTTAATTATTTTAAATTAGAGATAATTTCGCATTACAACGTTCCTTTCAACTCATCTTTGATTTAACAAGTTCCCTATTCCAGTCTGGGGAGAAGTTGCCTTTAATTATCTTAATTTAGAGATAAATTCTTCTACCTTCCCATATTTCCATGCCGTGGTTTTTGTGCTTGGAAGGAGGGATTTATTTCCACACTTCAGCTTCAAAGAGAGATGTTATGAACCACGGGCTTGGAATCAGTGTCAAAATGTTTCAGCTATTTTTATGCTAAACATCATCGCTATGGAAACGCCACAGTTAAATTTAATGTGAATTTTCGTGGATTTTTCTTGTAGTGCAGACCATCAGGAGAGTTCAGGCTGGGTTTAAAAGGAAAAGAAAAATAGGATTTTAGGTGTCTGCACTGACTTAGAAAATACCTTAACCAAAACCATTTGATCTCTGTGATTTTAACCATGCTCAGAGGACTCACTCCTATCATACCAGTAAAAATTTGGGCAAAATGGACAAAACACACTGATATTCCCTTAAAATTAAAACATCAGCCAGGTCCAGTTTTTTCCAGAAAAATTCTGATTTTTTCGCCCTTATTTTACAGAATAATTTGAATTTCAAGGCTTTGCTCTTACGGAGCACGGGGGAAACAGGTGAGCTGAGAATCTCTGGCCCATCCTGGGGGAATTTTGACTTTTCCATGATAATCAGTGCCTTCCCTCCCCTGAGTGGATCACTGGGAATGCTCTGCAGGCCAGTCAGCACCTCTGGGTCAGACCTGAGAGCAAATCAAATCAGGGAGCTCCAGATCAGGAAGATCTGCCCAGTTCTTTGCTGCCAGGATGAAAATCCCAGCAGTGACAGCAAAAGTGCTGCAGGTCTCCAAAGGAATTAGAAATGAAACTAAATTACAATAAAATCTAAACATAAAATATATTAGAAATATATTAGAAATACATTAGAAATAAAATAAATTTTTTTAAAACCCCCAAAAATACAAAACAAATTTAAAAATTTACAAAAAGTACCAAAAAATACCAAAACACTCAAAAACACTCAAAACCCACCAAAACCCACCAAAAAATACCAAAACCCCCACAAAATAATAATACACAATAAAATACAAAATAAAATACAAAATAAAATACAAAATAAAATACAAAATAAAATACAAAATGCTGGGGGTTGGGNAAATAAAATACAAAATATAATACAAAATAAAATACAAAATGCTGGGGGTTGGGGAAAAAAAGAAAGAAATGTTGGGCTGCTTGCTTATGGATATATCAATTATCCTGAAATTTTGGCACCTGGTGGAAGAGTGGGAGGTTTCTGGATAGAAAAGATAACGCGGAGAACAAAACAAACCCAAAATATTCAATAAAAAAAAATAGAGATAATTTCCCACTGGCATGATGGTTGTTAACAGTCTAGGAGCATTTAAAGAAAGAAATTATCCTAAATATTGTTATCATTTCATTGTGTGGACCAGCAGATTTTGCACCCTGAGACAAAGCAAACAGCTCAATAGAGACAAAGTCCCGACGTGATTTTTCTGTGACAAGCAACAATAAATTTTACAGGAACTTCTTTGCTTTGCTAATAAATCATATTTGTGGAGAGAACCGAAAAATCCCCGTTCTCCACCTGAAAACTTTCTGCTCTGCGACTTCTTGGCACTCAATAAGCAACATTTAAATCAAGGATCAGCAATCCTGACAAGACCAAAGTGCATTTTAAATCACAATAAAAACTGTAAAAACTCCATCCAAAACCTGCATCTCTGCAGAGCAAGCCAGGAGAAAAAAAGGGGGGGAAAAAAGCAGGATTTGGTTAATATTTAATGGATTCTTTTTTTTCCTGTTCTCACTTGGGGTATCCCAGTAGCAGCTCCGAGGACTGGAGTGGTTTGATAGGAAGCATCCATCAAGTTAATTACTGAAATTATTAGCGTGCCCCCAGACTGTGCCAGCAGTGCTGGGAGGAGCCCCAGGTGAGGGGGACAAAGCATCACCTTCAGCTGGAGGGCCAAAAAAATCTGAATTTTCTTGAAATATCACCTGGAGCTGGCTGATATTTTAATTTGAAGACCATTTCAATGTGCTTTGCCCACTTTGTCACAATTTTTACTGGTGATGGCAGTGGCTTGTGCACAGAGATAAAAATGGTTTGGGCTAAGATATTTTCTAAAGTCAGACACCTCAAATCCTATTTTCTTTCCCCATTAAACCCCCAGGATGAGAAGTCATTTGGAGCATCTGGAAACCCTTCTGGATTCAGGCAGAAATTGCAGCTGTGCAGGAAAATCTTCATTAATTGAGGTGTGGTGCAAGCACATTCGACACATTCCCTGTGTCCTGTCCCTCCATCCCTTGTCCCAAATCCCTCTCCAACTCTCCTGGAGCCCTTTGGGCTCTGGAAAGGGCTCTGGGGTCTCTCTGCCTGCACCACGCCTCAATTAATGAAGATTTTCCTGCACAGCTGCAATTTCTGCCTGAATCCAGAAGGGTTTCCAGATATTCCAAAGCTCTCTCATCCCAGAAATCGTTTCCCAGGCATTCCCAGGCTGTGCTGCCCATTCCCCCAATGTGAAACTCCTCCAAGTAGGGTTCACAAGCCATTATCTGAAAATGAAAGGAAATAGATTTTCTTTTCCTCATAAAATACCACTTAAGGGAGGAGGATTCAGCTATTTAGCTCGGGCAAGTCTGGGGGAACCCTAAAAATCCACATTTCCAGGCCTCCTGTATTTCATGTCCCTTAAAAGTTCTTATTATCGTTGATAATAGGAAAGGTTTTGCCAAGTTCTTTGCACAAAACCCTTCAGGATCAAACTGAGTTTAGAGAAAACTTTGCCATCTCCATAAAGCTTTTNTGAGAAGTCATTTGGAGCATCTGGAAACCCTTCTGGATTCAGGCAGAAATTGCAGCTGTGCAGGAAAATCTTCATTAATTGAGGTGTGGTGCAAGCACATTCGACACATTCCCTGTGTCCTGTCCCTCCATCCCTTGTCCCAAATCCCTCTCCAACTCTCCTGGAGCCCTTTGGGCTCTGGAAAGGGCTCTGGGGTCTCTCTGCCTGCACCACGCCTCAATTAATGAAGATTTTCCTGCACAGCTGCAATTTCTGCCTGAATCCAGAAGGGTTTCCAGATATTCCAAAGCTCTCTCATCCCAGAAATCGTTTCCCAGGCATTCCCAGGCTGTGCTGCCCATTCCCCCAATGTGAAACTCCTCCAAGTAGGGTTCACAAGCCATTATCTGAAAATGAAAGGAAATAGATTTTCTTTTCCTCATAAAATACCACTTAAGGGAGGAGGATTCAGCTATTTAGCTCGGGCAAGTCTGGGGGAACCCTAAAAATCCACATTTCCAGGCCTCCTGTATTTCATGTCCCTTAAAAGTTCTTATTATCGTTGATAATAGGAAAGGTTTTGCCAAGTTCTTTGCACAAAACCCTTCAGGATCAAACTGAGTTTAGAGAAAACTTTGCCATCTCCATAAAGCTTTTTAATTTTTGCAATTTTCATTCATTTTTAACTACCGGACAAAGAATTTCTTTTAACTTCAGGATAAAGAATTTCCAAGCATCCCAAGGATGTCCATACAGCAAAAAGGGAAAGGTTTTTTGGGGGGGTTTTTCTCCCTCTTTTTTTAAACCAGGTGCTCTCAAGAGAGCATTTGTACAAACTGGTGTTAGACACGGAGCTGTGGGAGAAGGTTTCTATTTGGGAATACACTTTGCATATCAGCCATGAATAAAACATGGCCCTTTGTGTGCACATCCCATCGTGGAGCATGACTAATCTCAGGATACATTCTGCCTTCTCTCAATTCCAAAAAAAAAAAAATAAAAGAAATCAGTGGATTAGCTGGAGTTGCCATTAATAAAAGACAGATTGTCACCTTAAGACTCAGTTAAAAATGAAATAAGACATGGGGGCTGCTGGAGGCTGTTCCTGTTGGCTGCCCAGCCCGGCAGGATTAAAAGTTTCTGTCAATTCAGGGCCTTCATTCTCCCAGATTTTTTTATTTTTTTCCACTATCATTTACCATGATACTCGTTGGTAGGCTGAGAAAAAGCTCGTTCAGACCTCCTTGAAGGCTTGTTAAAAACTCCCTAAATGATGATAATGCTCAGCTTAAAATGCTCGTTTTTAAAGGGTGCAGGCTTAGAGCTTTTCTGACTAGAAAGTAGGACAGGCTGCAGGTTCAGGTGGGGCTTTGGATGATCTGGGAGAGTGGAAAATGTCCCTGCCCATGTCAGGGGGTGGAATGAGGTGAGTTTAGGATCCCTCCCCAGCCAAACCTGTGACTCCACGAACCACAAATGCGGTTTTAGCATCTTCCAAGGTTGAGAACTTCATTAAAATCGGTTTGCAAACTCCCTGAGAAGGGCCAGGGATTTCCAGGAGCAGTGACACAGAGTCCCCCTGGTCCTCAGGGCACGGGCTCGAGGAGCAGCAGCAAGTCCTGTCTGAGCAACAAATGGGAACAGAGAAGTCTCTGCCCTCTCCAGTAAAGGGAGAAGCCACCCAGCAGGTACCAGTGCAAGCACTGCAGTTTAGTTGCCAAGCAACCCCCTCATCCTCCCAAATTCCTGCTTCAGTAGCAATAAAATCACTTGTTCAAAGGGACTGGAAGACACAAGCAAGTTGTGGCTCTGCCACCCTGATTTGCTCAGCAAAGTGCAGGAGAAGCAGAATCACAGCCCCATCCCAGGTTTATCTGCACACAGATAATCACATTATGAAATCTGAGATGCCAAATCCACAATTTCATCGTCACACAAACAAGGAAGTGAAGAGATAAATGCTCCAAAACCTGCTTTAGAAAGGGGAAGTGTTCCCACACCGGCCCCCTGTGGGACCCAGCTCCTCTCCAGTGGACCAGGCCACCCCAATGAGCTGAAAAATATTCTTTTACTCCTGAGTGTGGGGCAGAAATGGCAGGAAATGTTGGCAAAGTGTTCAAAGCTGACCGGTTACAAACAAATATCTGCAGAGACATCTCTGATCCCAGACTGGGAAGGGACATTACATCCCACCCAGTGCCACCCCTGCCATGGGCAGGGACACCTCCCACTGTCCCAGGCTGCNCATGGGCAGGGACCCCTCCCACTGTCCCAGGCTGCTCCCAGCCCCAATGTTCAGCCTGGCCTTGGGCACTGCCAGGGATCCAGGGGCAGCCACAGCTGCTCTGGGCACCCTGTGCCAGGGCCTGCCCACCCTCCCAGGGAACAATTCCTGCCCAAAATCCCATCCAGCCCTGCCCTCTGGCACTGGGAAGCCATTCCCTGGGTCCTGTCCCTCCACATCCTATAAATTGTCTCTCTCCATCTCCTCAGCTCCCTCAGGCACTGAAAATCCAAAAACTTCTCTTTTCCAGGCTGGGAGCAGCCTGGGACAGTGGGAGGTGTCCCTGCCCATGGCAGGGGGTGGAATGGGCTGGGCTTTTTGTCCCTTCCAACCCAAACCATTCCATTTGTGAATCCCAAGTAATTAATCCTCCTCAACGTTTTAATGAACAGTTTTTTCCATGGGAAAAGCAGAGCTGTTGCTATTCCTGTGTAGGTCTACAACCCTCCCAACCCATCCTGGCTGCGCTGGCAGCGGGAATTCACACACGGAAGACGGATTTGGAATGAACCTGCATTTGTTGGTGGAGGAAGTTCTCCCTCGTGCTCCCCACCACCATCTGCTGAGAGCCACACGAGAATCATCGAGGATCACAAAAAACCCCCAAATGTCTCCACAACAACGTTGGAAACCATATGGCACAGTGGGATTTCTCACCAGCTCCTTGCTCCACGTGTCTCCAGGCTGACAGTTATCCTGGGAAACTGGGGAGCGAGGCTCCTGTTAGATGAAGAAATAGGACAGAAAAAAGAAAAAAAATTTAAATNATTTTTTTAAAAAAAGTATAAATCAATTGAAATAAATGAAAATAAACAATAATAAATTAATATTAATGATAAAGAATAATACATAGTAATGATAAATTATAATGATAAATAGTAATGGTAAATAATAATGATAAATAATAATATCATCCCGCATTATTCACATTTCTAGAAAACAGACCAAGAATTTTGCCAGCCAACACGAATTAGGAAAATAAAGTCCCCTCAATAACTTCATGGGATGCCAGCAAAACCTTCTTGGTTATTCTGTTTCTTTGTTCTAATTGGTGGAGATTCAGGACTTTAAAAAAAAGCCTTCACAGTAAAGGTGCAAAGAGGTTTGGATGCAACATTTCCACAGCAAAAATGAGATTTTGAGGTAATAAAGAAATCTTTATCCTATGCTCGGTTAGGGACAAACAAACAGCAAAACCTAATAAAACCCAATAATGTAAAAATCAATGGAAATTTGGTGCCTGGTTGAAAAATTGGCTTTTTTTTCACATAGAAAAAGGTCAGTTAATATTTCCCAGCATTTCACAAACACGTGAAGGGCTGAAAACAGAGAAAGGGGAGTCCCATTTCAGACTTGGGGATGTTTTCAGGGGCACTCGAGAAAAAGAACAAGAATTCTGCTTTTATTCCCATCATTTGCACCTCTCTGTGACTCCAACTCTCCAGCAGTTTCAGTGCCCAACAGGAGGAAAAAGTGGAATTTTTCCTTCTCCCTCAGGTGTTTCCTGAGACAAACCATCTCCAAGTCATAAAATATTCCCAAGGCAAAGAGAGGAGCAAAACCTGGGTCTCCAATAATCCAGGCAAGTGGGAAAGCTCATTGCAGAAGTTATTTTATACCCAGACTCTCAAATAAAAGGAAACAAATCTTGTAATATCCCAACTTGACTCCAGCAGCTCCCAGCGCATCACTGGGACATGGGAAGAGGTTACAAGCTTTGAATAAAAAATATATAAGAAATAATAGAATTCAGGTAAAACAAGGGACAATTCACCCATTAAAAACACCAATGGGAGCAATTTTAGCACCTCGCTGACCTCAATCACTGCAGGGAAAGTTCAGGGAGAGAAAAGAAAACAAAATTATCAACCTCACCCCTATTGATGGTTTTACTCCGTGTTTTCATTCCAGGGCAGAATTCGAGTTGGAACCTGGGGATATGTTTCCCAAAGAGGCGAGGAATGTTTATTCCTGGGGAAAAGGAAAGGGGGACAGGGCCAGGAGGCTCAGAGTGGCATTTTTGGGAGCTGGACTGAAGGCGAGTGAGGATGAAAAGTCATCTGTGAGGCAGAAGTGCCACCTTGTGATTGAACACCGCAGTTCAAGAGGGGGCTGGGGACGCAATATTCCCATTAAATTTGTCTCTCCCTCCCAAAACATCCTCAGCCTCTGGACTGAAAAGATTTCAAGCAAATCAGTTGAAAATTCACGGATTTTCACGAGTGTGTGGTGCAAGGTCCCAACACAAACAAAAAACCCATAAATATTCCTGGCCCTCATGATTCCTGTGCTTAATGCAATTTCTAAATGAGAATTAATTTTCCTACTTCACAATATTATTATTAATCAAATAACCATTAATTATCAGATATAAAAAGTTCTGTCTTCAGAAAATTACTTTCCTTAAACAATTTCTCTGATTATCTACAAATATCACATGGGGAGGAATATTCCACTTCCAAATAAGAGCATTAAGAGGATGTTGATGGGTCAAATATGAATTAAATATTATATTCCTTGCACAGAATAGGAGAAATTTTACCAAAAGTTAAGAGAAGTTTTATTTTTGTATTTATTTTGAAATTTCCTTTTCCCATGCAGGCCATGAAATGCCAAAGTTACTTTAAATTATTGTGGATGAAATCCTGAAGAATTTCTCTTATAAATAATATTTTTACTAAATATTCCCATGACAATATGCTCAGCACATCTGCATTTCCCACTTTCTGTAGGCACTTCAAATCAATTTTTCCTGTTGCCAAATTTCAAATACCTGGATGTGATCAATCAATAAGAAAATAATCACAATACAGCAAGAGAAGGGAATTAAGATAAATATTAAAAAAAAAAAAAGGAACATTATTAAAATTATTTAAAATTAAAATATTTTAAAATAAAAATAATTAAAATATTAAAAACACTTCAAATATCAAGAATATTTTAAAATCCTTTACAAACATTAAAAATCATTAAAACTATGCTTCTATCTAATGCAATTTTTCTTACCCATCCAAGAAATATTCACATGTTAAGATATTTATAATAATACAAGAGTAAATTTAGGGTAATAGGAGACCCCTTATTAAGGAATAATAAAAGTTTCAAGAGGCCACCATACAAAGAAGGAGAAATAAAAAAGGGGGATTCAAAATACAAGGTAAATTGACTAAAAGTTTAATTATTTGAATAAATTTGGTCATTCAACCAACCTGGGCATCCAAGTTGGTTGGTGAGTGCAGGATTGAGTTTGATTTATCTCAGTAAAAAAAAGGCATTTTTGGTGAAAAGTCCTATAAGAAAATTTAGGGTCATTAAACCTTGACTGACCTTTCAGTGAAGAAATTTCCCCAAATATCCAACCTAAACCTGCCCTGGTTCAACTTGAGGCCATTTCCTCTCATCCTGTCCCTCATTTCTGGGAAAAAAAAAGATCCAAACTGACTCCGAAGTGGATCCAAAGCCAACTTTTCCCAAAGGAATGGCCGAGGAACAGGGAGCACCATGGCCTCAGTGGTGCAAAGTTAGAGGCAAATCTCGTGGATGCTTTAAATAGGAAAATATCGAAGGTTATTTCTATCAAATAAAGTCATTGCTAATTTGATCCACCAGCTCTTTGGAATCCAAATTACAGCCCTGTCCCAGCCCAGGAAAATTCAAAGTAATGCAATTATCCTTTTAGTCTATATAAAGCCTCCCATCTCCATGGCATCCACATTTATCCTTCCAGGTCCTTAAATAGACACCTTCACCTCGGATGTGCAGCAGAAAAGAAACTTCTGCACTCCACTTTTTATTCTCTCAAAATCACTCGGTGAAAACATTTATGGAGTTTCACGTGTGGTTGTGGAGGTCTCATTGGCGCCTTCACTTTTAAAGGATGAAAAAAGCCAAAATTAACAAACCCCTAAGGAAGTTTACTTGCTTTTGAGGACTTTCTACGGAAGCAGCAGGAATTGCATGGTCAAATCTTCATCAAAAGGCTTTCCGCTCGGACCAGGGAAGCAGCAATGAAGGAAAAACCCCTTTACATCCAGAATTCACTGGACAGACAGCAGGGTTGGATGGGATATTGGGAATATCTGGGCTATTGGGAAGATATTCCTCCCTGTGAGGGTGAGGAGGCCCTGGCACAGGTGTCCCAGGGAAGCTGTCGCTGCCCCTGGATCCATGTAAGTGCCATAAAATCCTGGAATGGTTTGTGTTGGAAGGGACCTTAAAGCTCATTCCCCATGGACAGGGACACCTTCCACCAGACCAGGCTGCTCCAAGTTCCATCCAGCCTGGCCTCGGACACTTCCAGGGATGGAGAACACAATGTTTTAATTCAACAAAGACACCCTGAAACCCAAAAAGGGCAGGAGTTGTGCATTTAATTACCAAACATGATGTAATTAACCAGGGTACAGACAGAAACTTATTAATCCTTACCTTATCCCACTCGTCCACAATCTCCTCCCTTAATCCCTGGACTAAAACTGGTTTTAACTGCGATATTCAGGTGCTGCTGCTGAGAACAACACCCATCAACAACCTTTCCATGTGGTATTCAGAGCTACGCAGTTTGGGGTCAAAAAATACTGGGGATGAAGACACCAGTTATCCCGAAGATCCCAGTGATCCAACTGGAAATGAGATTCCCAAAAAAGCAAGAGGTGGCAGTTGGCACTCACTGATAAGAGCGGAACACGTGGTGTTAAAAACTCCGCAGTGCAAAACCCACCCAATAACCAGAAGTGTTTGGCAGGAGATGAGAAGCCTCTTCCCCCATCCTGAGGAAATTTAATAAGCAAAACACTCCCAAAACCGGCATCTTGTGAGCTGTGCCTGGTCTGGATTTCCGAGCGCAGCTGCAGCGCTGTGAGGTTCAATTTGGAACCGAAAAGTAACAAAAAACTCGACCAATACAGGCAATTTTTTGGTTTAGTACCTGTAAAGTCCAGTCCACTTCAGAATTGTGTGGTTAAAAGATACAAATGAGCATCCCACGAGGAATGGGCTGCTAATTTAACGTGCATCAGTGGGATCCAGACAGCCCCAGAACCACAGCCCCTCTAAAGCCAGGCTTAAGATCAGTAACTCTTCTTAACCATCAGTATTTATTTGCAAAGCTTGCTGGAGTGCAAAATGGGTAATGCTGAAGCTCCCATAAAACTTGTGAGTTGAAGAAAGGAAGAATCAGGAGAATAATTGGCTATAAATATGCCATATGGATTTTTCCTCTTTTTTGGAGGATTTTTATGGGCTTGGATGAGCTCTCGGCGTATAAAATTGAGAAATATTCCCCTTACACTTACTTGAGGGGGAAAAAAAAATAAACCCAAAAGTTGTTCAAGGAGTAAATAGAAGCAATCCCCACAAGCCATAAACAGCAGAAGGATTGCTTAATAACCTCAAAAAAAATTTCAGATCTTTCCACCTCACTTTGGCAGCCAGCACAATTCCCAGCCTGGCAACAGCACTGATATTTCAGGATGCATCTCTCCACTGGAGATGGTGGTTTAGAGCAAGTTTTGGGGGGCAGCTGGAGGCAGAAGAGGTTTGGGTGTCCAGTTTTCCTGGAGGAATCCCTGCTCCTCACAATTCAGCATCGTCCTCAGCTCCTCAACCGCTGCATGTCAAGGGGAATTTAAACACTTTAATTTCAAGGAAATCTCGTTTTAAGGTCAATCTAACCCTGCTGATTTGAGTGTTGGAAATCCTTGGAAATCCTCATCAGTCAATGCTCTGGAAAGGTGAAGGATTCCCAGCCAGGATCTGTCCTAAAGCCTCTGCCGGCAGCGCAGCTGGAGGTGCCAGGGAAGCAGTGCCATGGGTTGGGAATGCCATCCTAAAGAAATTCCCCAAATCGTTCAATGTCCAATAAGGAAACACATCATAAACCCAGCATCTTGTTAACCATGCTTAATTAGCAGCCAGATTAATCTATAGTTGTTTCATCCAATTAGATCAGTTAGTTGAGTGCTCACGAAAAGAAAAAAGTGTTAAATTTCTGCAAATCGAAGAATGAAGGAAAAAAAATATTTGCAGGATTTCCAGCCCCCCCCCAAAAGATGCCAAAGATCTCTGATTTTCAATTATCAATTTTACTGGAATCCAATCCAAGACCCAAGGCTTTGGGAGAGATGATTGTTCCAGGTTTTCACTGAGGTTCATGAAATATTGCCCTCAAAAATAAGCCACAGTGGGGAATTTAATAAAGATATAAATAAATATTTGTAAATACATTAACATAATGTTTATATTTCTAAATCTAGAAATATAATAAAATGTGAGATTTGGAATTCCACCATTTGATTGCAACATAATAAACATGACAAAAAGTAACCACGCTTAGGAGAGAGGTCCATAAAAAACCATGGAATTAAAATTACCTGTGAAATGTCTGAAGCGCTCCTTGGCTGACCTCACCCAAGTGGAAATGCAGGAATTCCAATTAACTCCAATATTAAATAAATAGTAGGGAAATTCCCTCCCAGGCTTTCCCTCATCTCCACCATTTTCATGGCAGCACTGGGGAAACTGGAGGAGATTTCAACACTGGAGGATCACGGAATTGCAGAATGGTTTGGGTTGGAAGGGACCTGAACATTTATCTCATTCCAGCTGCTCAACATTTCCTTGTCAATCCATAAAAAACCTCCTCTGGCCAGGAGTGGCCAGAAAAAGGGTTGGAATATCAGTGTTCCCACTAAAAAGAGGGAAAATAGAAATAAAAATCAGCAGCAGCTAAAAAAAAAAAAAAGTTCTGTCAAATTATTATATTCTGTGGAAGTTTTTTTTATTTTTCTCATAGTAAATTTAGTATTTTCACCCTCTAAAGTTGCAGTTCCCTTTATTCCGACATGGAGGGTTTTTTCCAGCTTTTCCGACTTTGTCTTTTTTGCCTCAGAAAATTAAATTTGATTAAGTTGGTCCTTATAGATTGAATGCTTTGTGCTAAACAAATGGTTCTAGTATTTGCTGGTGCTTCCAATAAATTAGAATTTGATGTTCAAGCCAATATTGAGCTGACACAAATTAGATTTACCGAGCAAATTTTTCCCCCAAATATCATCTTATCGAACAAGAGCTGCATTTTGCACCTGTCAGAAAATGTTTATTGCTTTATTTCATTAGCATGGCCTGTCAACCTTTAATTTTAAATTGCCTGGCAGAACAGAAAAGACATTTTGCTAAGAGAGACCTTAACTTTTCACAGTAGGAAACATGAGTTAATATGGAATGAAGCACCACTGGGTCTTCGGGGTAAATATATGGGGTTTTAGCCACTTGGACCACAATTTTTTTCCAATTATTTAAGTGGTGAAAATCCAAGAGAAGGCAGGTTTGGGTAACAGAACTTGTCAAGTCTAAATCATAATAATAAAAATAGTAACAATGAACATCTCTTTTAAACCAAATGGATTTTTCAGTTCTTGCTCTACTGCAAATATTTTCCTTCCAAAGGTGGGGCTTTGCTGGTATAAATTTAAAGGAAAGTTCAAAACAAAGGGGAAAACAAATTTGTAGATGCTGCTGCTACAGATTTTTTTCATTTCAATGGATGAACTAAAATCCTATTAAAATCCATTAAAAATAGCAGATTTTTCTCAACATATCTGCCCAACTCATCATGCCCAAGATGGAGCACCAGATCTTCCCAGTGACCAGGAGCTGTGTTTTTGGGAAGGACACTCAAACTTCAGGCTCCTACTGCCTGAAATCCACTTTTTCCTTGATTTTTTGATGTCTTTTGCAAAGACCAGAGGAAAGGGACTATTCTGGGAGCAGGAGGGAGCATCCCACCAGGTCAGGAGCCTCCCAGGGAACTTTGCCATCTCTATGGGACTTTTTGGCACCAAGGCCACCACCAACACCCATACAGGCTTTGATCAGAGCCTAAAGTGTCCTTGGAACACCCTAAGGGGTTGAAAACTTGATTTGATTTTTAGGATTCTTGGTCAAAAGCCCCAGGTCTCCCATGGAAGGGAAATGCAGCTCTCCAGAACAGACTGGAGAGATCAACCCACTTCAGGAATTCACATTAGCCAAAAACACAGCTCCACCCTGAGTGCAAAATTAGAAAAATTTGGGTTTCAGCAATACAAATACCTTAAATTCTCTGTGTATTGTAGACCACAAGGTCTCATTTCCATGCACTGGTGATGGTCAATCACCAAAAACCAAAGTTCATCCTCCACAAATGTTACACTCGATGAAAACACCCCCAAAAGCCCTTGTTAACTCCTGAGGTTTTGATTTCACCAACAGCACCACACCAAGGGAGTTCTATTTCTTGCTGCTAATTTTAATTATTACCTGTTTGTGTTTCTTTAAAGCCCAGCCAGATCTGCCTCAGACACGGCATTCTCCAGGCTGTCATTCATTTCCTCATCCTAAAGCTAATTGGCAGCACTTCTGGAAGGGAAAGCTCCTCAGAAACACCCTTTAGATATTTGTTCTTCAGAGCTCATCACCAGCTTTATACTCATCAAGTACCAAAGGTTTGGGTATAAATTAAATAAAATTGCAGCCCTAAAAGGCTGCTTAGACCACACAGAGCTCACATGCAAAAATCAAATCTAATCATGCTCTTCCTGTGTTTTCCAGCCTTGAAAACACAAAATCTGGTTAAAGTTTTTAGGGAAGAGGGGGAAGGGATAAAAATAGACTCCTTGAGCTGAGGAAATGTGGCTGAATTCCTTCTCCAAGATATTTGACTTCTGTATTATTCCTCTTAAAATTCATCCACACACAAACATGTGCCAATGCCCAAAATTAGGACCACTCTGCCCTATTGCATCATTATGTAAAATTTGCTAGGTAAATATTATGTAAATAATCTGTATTTTGGATCCCACACATCCCAGTGTGCAAAAACATGTTCTTAAAATGTTACTTTCTAAGGTTTGGAAAGTTTAATCAACCAACCAGCAAACAGTGGTGGTCATATTTTAACACTTAAGGGAAATAATTCCTTTCTACTTCTAAAGCTTTAAGGATCCCCAACTTCCAGGCTGTGCCACACCAGCCCTGCTTCTGTCCACATCTTTTTATTTATTGCCAAACCCAAGATTTTCATATGATCTGCACGCAGGGGACAGGGCAGGAATGAAAAGGACATTTACAAGGAGCACAAGCATCTTATCATTTTTCTGATCCCAGTTTTTTAGATTAAATTCTAATGCTGGGCTTGCCCTGCCAGGGCTGGGGCAGGAGCGTTTTGCTGTTGTAGCGCTGGAGGTGATAAGAGAACCCGGTGTTTAATCTGGATCTGATCCCCACCCCTCTCATGGCAGTGTCCAGCCTGATAAGGACTGATAAGAAAACAAGGTTTCAGCAGGATCTCTTGGCTATTGGCAGCGTTTGTTCCCAGCCATCATCAAATCCCCATCAAATTCCCCGTTAGCGCTGTCAAACCGCGACTGCCCAGGGCAGGAGCCGTCACCTCCTCTCTGAGTGCCACCATTTATTCCAAGACCCGTGACATGGATCTAATTTTACCTCCAGGAACAACATCCTCCCAAATTTGCCAGTTTCTTGTGGATACACCCACGGCCAAGAGGTCAATGAGGGAGTGGGGAGCCAACAGGCAAAGCGAAGGTGTTTCCCTCCAGAGGGAGCAAAAGATTCACTGCCGGCCCCTTCCAATGCTCCTCGGGGCTCTGGGGAGGGGAGATTGCTTAATTTAATGTTCAAACAAATTATCCCATTGGAAGGAGCTCCATGCACTCAGATCAGACTTTCCCAGAAATTTAATTCCCTAATTTCATCAGGCAGCGCCTCGGCCGCCGTGGTTTTTGGGGACGGATTTAGAGGGCACCTCGTTTGAGGGCAATTTGAGAGAACCAGAGTTGACACGGTGTCAATCTCTTGCCAGGCTGTGTGGCATCTCCCAGGAAAACAATTGAATTTAGGGATGCAGCCTGCTTGTTTTAATCTCCTCTGTCTCACCAGGCTAAAATACTCTTTTACATAAGCAGCAAATATATTCAATATTTGATGATGTGCGACTGAAAATTTGTCCTTCCCCAAGGAAAATAACTCCAGGCTTTTAAAAATGAAGACGGGAAACTCAACCATGTCCCCCTCCTTCACTTTTCCAAAATGAAAGGTCATAGCAGCCACTGCTATCCTAAATTTGATTTATCTCCTTGATTTTAAAAAAACACTTACCTTCACTGAACATTTTGGGGTAGGACACAGAGATTTGAACAGAGAGATTCTTCAGAGAGAGAAAATCCCTCACTTTCGGGTGTTTCCCACAGGAGGGATGGTCTGTGCCAGGTTCTTTCCTGATGAGCTTGGAGGGGAACAGGAGGACACTCTAAATTGTGCAGTCAGTGTTCAGGAGATTTTCAGAGCAGAAAATAACTGTTAAAATTAGTTGGATATATATTAAAAAAAATTAAATCATTACACAGCTGCTGGGATTGACTGAAAGAACAGAGTTCCATTATTTTATATATCTATAAATGTGATTAGCAGGAATAATCCAGGCCTATAGGAATGATATATAGGAACACCTGACTTCCAAATTTCCTGATGTCCAAACAGCTTAAGAATATTTAACATTATAATCATGGCACAGCTGAATATCTTGTGCTGTAGTAAAACACTTTGCTTGAATTCATTAATTAACTTTACAGAAGGTGCAGAAATATTGAATAAATTTCCTTTTTCCAGGCTGGGCTGTTATATAAGGAGTACAGGCTGACCTGACTAAAATAAATTATACATCTAGCAGGAAATGACCGTCCATACCATGAAGCCCTTGGATTTTGCTCTCTGTACAGATCCTGGTCCGAGCAGCCTGTGATGTTAAATGTTCAGACAGACTGATGGGACAGTTTGTGGCTCATCATTTCCATGTCAGGGGACATGTTCGAGTGCAGGTATTGAGACAAGTGACACTCGGAACTCCCAGCAGAGAGGCCACACAAAGTCCTTGAAGAGTCTGCCAAGAAATTCAAGTTGTCGCCCGTTTAATATTTCTAGAAGGAGTTTCTGGTTCAAACATCAAAAATCCCCACAGCTCCCACCGAATTCCTGGAGAAGTCGTGATTGTCTCCAGAACAATTTGAAATATTCCCTTGTAGAAGGTGTGTTTAGGTAGTTTCAGGAGGCTGAGGGTGCCACTGAGGAGGGTCCCAAGGTGTTTTTCAGGTGTTGGACACCTGGGCACTGGTACAGCTACGTGGAGGTGAAAGGCAAAAATCAGTGAAAAGCAATCCCTGCTTACATTTTTCCACAGAGCAGCTTTGATCTGAGTTTGGAAAGTTGATAAAAGTAATTTTTTACTTGTTTTTCTCTCCCTTTTTAAGCAACAAGGAGGCCAGACCCATTTAAATTTTCTGCTTCTGGCTTGCAGCATGTCTGAACACAGAGAGGTCATGGCTCGATGCTGCTACTTTGATGATGGAAGAGAATTTTATATTTCACTCCTCCAAGTATTCCTCCATCTTCTGCCTCTGCAAGTCAATGAGTTTGTATTTCTAAGTGCACAAACACACCATTAGCATTGTTTGCTGTTCTCAGAGGCGTTTGATGTCCCAAAAATAAGGAATATCACTGTAAGTTCAGCGCCCAGGAACCTGCCTTGCAAAACCTTCAACCTGGCTCAGTGACACGGAGGGGTCACAGGAGCAAGGAGTGGCTGGAAAAGGTGGGGAAAGGTCCCTGTCCACTTCTTCCAGCTCCTTGGAAGAGAAGTTTTCCAGCCCCTGGGGAGTTCTACAGCAGGAGGTTTAACTTCAGCCCAGCATTTAATTGAAGGTTGGTTTTCAGGCTGTCTAACACAGAGTGGTTCATCTTACAAGGAGTTGTGTTCCCAGCCTGAAAAGGTTAAGAGACAACTTTTCCTCAGACTCTCAGCTTCTTCCCTCCTGCTTCTGACCCCACTTATTGTTAATATTAACTTGTCTTATTTAGGAACTGTGACTCAGCCTCCCCAGAATGAAGCAGCACCCCTGAGGCTGCTCAGGAGACAGGTTTTTCGTATCCTAAACCCAAAAATCTTCACAGCAAATATGTGGATGCACGTTCAAAAAGGACCCTGATCTTTTACTCCACCACTGGGGGTGCAGAACTACACCAAAGCCTTCCAGATGTGCCATCCACCGCTCAATTCCTCCCTCAGAGGAGCAGAGTCCCTTATCCCGCCAGGCGTCCTTGGCAGAGGCAGGGATGACCTTTCCTAAGTTCTGGAGCAGAGCCAAGCTGAGCTTGTAGCAGCACAGATCTTCCCTCAGAGTGACAGGGGACGAGCAGCAGGTCTGGGATTTGGGCTGGGACAAAAGGGACGAGGCACCACCAGCTGTTCCAGCTCATCCTGTGCTGCTTGGAATGGATAAGGGAAGGAAAGCCATTAATGCTGGGAGCCCTGGGAGGTGGGGTGCATCCCAAACCCCCACGCCACAGCGCACATCACACATTGTTTGCAGCGCTGTAATTATCTGATAAAGCCATTAGGCAGCCCCCCGAGGTGCCATGAAGAATTCATGCTTCCCACCAAAGCAATCCGAGCCACAGCCAGATATTAGTCAGCAACTGGATGCGACTTTGGGTGGGGGGGGGCAAAAATTATATCAGGAGGATCATTTCCTTGTATTTCTGAGGAACTTAAGGTTTGTGATGGGAGGATGAGTCAGCTGCACTCAGCTCTGCTGAGAAATACACAACTTTTTGTGCATGGATGAAGTGAAAAGAGCAAACATTTAATCTGTGCACAAGGGTGGGGGTCTCGCATTTGCCTCCACCCCACACTGAAACCTTATCAAGTGAAACAGAACCAAACTGCCATGGATTCACCCCAGAATAAAAAGCTAGAGTCCAAGGCCAGGTTGGACACTGGGGCTTGGAGCAGCCTGGGACAGTGGGAGGTGTCCCTTGGTGGCATTGGATGGGCTTTAAGATCCAACCCAAACCATTCTGGGATTCTGTGATTAAAGAAGTCCAAGTGCAGAAATAAGATCCCCAAACCTCAATTGCTATGTCAGTTAAATAAATAA
This sequence comes from Rhipidura dahli, assembly GCA_013399225.1. Classification (NCBI taxonomy): domain Eukaryota; kingdom Metazoa; phylum Chordata; class Aves; order Passeriformes; family Rhipiduridae; genus Rhipidura; species Rhipidura dahli. The sequence continues at coordinate 810,524 of VXAC01004330.1, forward strand.
TGGGAAATTCTTAATGACACAAAGGAAAAAAATCACAATTACGGCCACTTCAGATTTAAGCAAAGCTACCCTAGAAAAGAAACAGCAGCACTTGGAAAAGATTCCTGTCTGAGGTAATTTCCAGGCAGGATGCAGACTCTGCTCACTGAGGATGCTGCAAATGCCCAGGTGCTGCAGCACCTTCCTGACCTGCTCTGTCCAAACAGCAGCACAGCTCCAGGCACACCTTCCCTGGGGCTGCTTCCTGGGAAAAAAGGGCTGGTTCAAAATCTGGACCTGGACCAGTTCCCAGGCTGCACACCTGCCCCTGCATCCACGTCTCCTGTGCTGCTGCCGCTCCAGAGGAGCTGGGAACACGCACGTGGAGCCGCAGTGGGATCCCAGCTGTGTGCCAGGGAAACTCTCACTGGTTTTAGGGTGAACCCTTCCCAAAACCCCCCATCAGCACAGCTGGACACCCACAGGGAAACACCTCCAGGTCAGGCCTGGTTTATCTTCCATTTTTAATGTGCCAATATTGACACAGCTACAAATCTCCCTGCTCACCTTCAGCAGGCAGCAAACACCAGGGGTGACTTTGAGCCTTGTTTACCAGCGAGACCAATTTTCAATTCTCCTCTCCACTTGCCTTTTATCTCCGTTTCTTCCCTCGTCTCCATATTTACCCTCTGCTCTGGCATCACAGCAATGTGCTAATGTATAATTAATGCACATTAAGCACCACTCTGTAGGGGCCTGACATCCCACACTGACCAACAGGAGCCTTGTCCTCCCTATTTCCAACACCCCCGTTGGAATAATAAACCCGGGTTTGATCTTCCTCTCTTATTTTTCTTTTTTTCTGGGACCAGTTTTGATCATTGCAGCAGCCTCTGGTTGTTTTAAAGTGGTTCCTGCACCCAAACACTGTTTTGGCCCCACCAGAGACACCGCAGCATGCTGGAAAAACAGAGCTGCAAAGCAGCACTAAAACATTCTGAGCTGTAACATTTCCACTCGTATTTTATCATTTCACATATGGAGATATCACCTAATTGTCAATAGACTCACAACAATTCTCATCAAGGGCCTCACCCATAGCTCCTCAGAGTCAATGAGAAGATTCTATTGCCTTCAAATGGCTTTGGATCGCCCCCAAAAGAAAAAAAAAAAACACACCAAGATAAATTGCAAATTGTCTCATTAACTCCTCCAAATGTCTTTTGAACTGTTTCCAGAAAAATAAATGAAGGGGGAAAAAAAAGTAGTCAAGCACTCCAAGAACACGACTGGAGTAAAAGGAGAAATAAAAATAAAAGTGCAGTGCCCAGAGTAGTTCCAAAGTTCTACGAGAGAAAATATAATCCCATATTGCAGCTGACTCCTAAAAGCCAGGGAGAACAAACCCTGCCACGAGGCTGCCCCTGAACCCTTCCTGTCTCCTCTCTCAGCCTCTCCTGGCTGCTCCTGTGGGAAGGATGCACGCAGTCGTTATCAGAAATAAGCACACGTCTCCCCATCTGCACTCGCTCCAAGCTGAGCGGGGAAATAAAACAGAAAAAGCCCAACAAAACCCCACACGAGTGACAAAACAGTTACATCAACAGATGTGAGTTCTGATTTAAACTGCCATTTTTCTGTCCCTAGAAGTCTTTGTTTTACTCAGAGCATGTGGACTCACAAAGTTTCCTTTTACTCAAGCACATAAAAAAATCCTTGCAAGCCAAATACAGCAACAATTCCAAATTCCCAATTCCGAAAGTTTTCAGATGGAAGGAGCCTAAATATCTGTAAGGATCCTACCCTGAGCTTAGAGCTCATCATCTGGGGTGCAGCAAATGCTCTGGGTATCTGGGATTTTCACTTGATCACATGCTTAAAATTGGTTCATTTGAACCTGTCTCAAAGCAAAAAAATTAATGCCACTGTCCCGAATATTTCCTGTTCAGTGCTGAAAGAAAACCCTCTGCTGGGTGGTGATTATGAAGCCTGATTGCCCTGGTAATTCCAATATCTGCTTCCCTTAATTTCCAACTCTCCCACCAAATAAAGCCAAGGACGAGGGAGAAGATTCATATTAGCATTACAAAATTAGAATTATTCAGAGCATCCACAGTCGCATCCTGCTGGATTCTGCGTCAAACAAAGCTTTGTTCTCCAGCTTTTCCCCCCGTTTGAGGAACAGATTGTGCCAACCCCACGCCATGGCTCACCAGAAGGCGAGTGCAGAGAGAGGATCAGTCTTCATTTGTGAATTAAACGGTTCTGATGGAAAATGGAGTTTTGTGATTTTGAGAGGGAAGAAGCCTCACAAACACGGGCAAAAAAAAAAAAAACCCAAGTATTATTAGTTTTTTATATTCTAAAAAGTCTGTGATCTTAAAAGTATTGCAGAACTAAATCGTTGACTAGGAAATGCAGCTATTTACAAAATACAGAGCAATTTCTGATTGCTTGTACTCCACCAAAAACCAAGACATGGTGATGAGAAATCCCTCAGTTTAATCACACATCCTGAGGAGACATCCCTGCGTTTTCTGCTGTGTCAGGGTGGATGATTTAGTTCCATCCAGACACCATTTGCAATACAGTTTGAATTTCTCAGCGCGTTCTTCCCTTCTCTCCACATTAGAGCCCAAAAATAGACATCAACTACAGAGGGCCAAAAAAGCAGAACAACTCCCACCAAGCTGACCAGTTTTGGAAATTAAGCCAAATTATTTTGTCTTTTCACCTCTTCAAAAATTCATTCCAGTGTCTATCACCCACAAAAATACACATCCAAGTTTCACTCCACAAAACAGATAAGTAAATAAAGAATGTTTACAGGACAATTAATTCATGCCCCAGGAATATTCAGGAGGTTCAGGTGTTTCCTTCTCTTTCTGAAGAATTGGAGACCTGGCCTGATGTATTTCCAAAGGACAGGCTTAGCTCCCAATCCAACATTCCTCACCAATTCCAATTTCTCCTCCAAGAATTTAGGAAGAAAACCACAATTTCAAAAGTTATCATAGAGAAGGATTGCAGCCATTAGAGAATGTAATTACTCCTTTTTTTAGATCTTGTTCCTTGCATGGAACAGCCACAGGCTGGAATCTATAAATTAAATGTTCATAACCACCATAGCTGCACAGTAATAATAATTCTTTATTTTTCCCAAAAAAAGGCCCCTCAAGGTGCAGCCAGCTGTCCCTGAGGAAGGGACATGGAGCAAAATCACAGCATTATTTAGGCTGGAAAAGATCTCCAAGACCATCAAATCCAGCCATTCCCAGCACTGCCAAGACCACCCATGTCCCCAAGCACCACATCCATGTGGCTTTTAAACCCCTCCAGGAATGGGGACTCCAGGAATGGGAACTCCAGGAATGCCCTGGGCAGCTGCCCCAACGTTTGGCACCACTTTTGGTTGGGAAAACTCATACCCCAGTCCCCTGGTTAAAAGTTCATCCCTCAGCAACACGTTGAGGCCACACTTTGCACCTCAGCAGCCTTTCCAGACCCAATACTTTGTATATTTTCCTCTTCCATGTGAGAGCAGAATATCCCAGAAATCCAGCAAATATAAATGGCCAAATAAAAAGGGAAACCTATTCAGAGCCTGCACTGAAGCACACTCCAGGGAACCTGTAACTGCTCCTCAGGAGAGCTGGGTAAAATATCACTCTGGATCACGTCAGGAGGAATTACCAGCACTTTTTTATGGGTACATCACCCAACCCTAACATTTATTCACTTTATGTTACAGCTTCACTTTTCATTTGATCATCCCCACTCCCGATTTTCTCCACATCCCAAACCCCCTGGGGACTCTGTAAAAATAACACACGGATCGAGCCCAGCCCACACGAAACCACCCCGGATAAATCCCGGCCAGCAGGGAATAACCATTGGCTTCTCCTCTCAGATGCCACAGCTGGATTTATCCCACCCAAAAACGTCCCCGGCTGCCCGTCCAAGGTCTCCATTTTCCACTTATCAGTCCCAGTGGCTGCAATCCCTTCTAATGGGTTTAATTTTTGCACTATTTTTGCACTAAAATGGCTCTGTTTGAAGGCAGGATAATTTGTGCTGCATCAGGATCCCAAAGAACATCGTTTTAAATTAAAAACAAAATTGAATTAGTTTTGCCAGCGACCGAAGAACCGATGACAGATGTTCTTCAAAACTTTTAGCAAAGATGACTCCTGTTTTGAGCAGCTGAGAGAAGTTTTAACAAATAACTTCTAAGTCAGGGGATGACACCGAATTCCTTTTCAGCACAGGCAATCCAAAAACACGTTTAACACACTGAGGTTAAAATTTGCAAAACACTCAATACTCAATTCTCCTCCTTCCTCAGACAACAGGATGTGGGATTGGGAGGGTTTTTTTTAAGAGCAGAAAAAAATAAAATTAAAAATAATTAAAAAAAATCAAACAAGACCAAAAATCTGGCGGCAGCTCATTAAATATTCACCCAGTCTGGCCCAGCTGCATGTGTCTAACTCGGTCTGGCAAGTTTGCTACTCTCCGAAGAGAGATTTATTTTTGCATTAAACATGCGTTCAAAAAATTAAGTTCAAGGCTTTGACAGGCGAGTTTGGGGAGTTTAGCAGGGGATTTATTGGGCTGAAGTTGTTGCCACCTGGCCACACTCCATAGAAGTTTCTCACCCATCCTCTCCGGAGGGATTTTTCCACACCTGACCTCCAGTCCCCAAGAATAGAGGCAGCTGCTCTCTTTAGAGCACGGCTGTTCCTTTTTTTGCAACAAACCTGTCTTGAAGATTTTTTTAGGAAAAAAAGGAGGAAATTCTATTTTAATGGATTCTTTTCCTTAAATTGTAAAGGGAAATTGTTGCTAAATGCCAGATGCTTTTGGACAGCACCAAATTCTGAACCTAAGGTGGAAGGAAGAAAAATATCCCCTTGCGACAGAAGTGTTTTATTCCCTGCTCTGCACAACTCCTCCAGCCTAGACCTGAGAACAATCCAGCTGGAATTCGGGCTCCTTGGAGCAAAATCCTGGTTTGCTGAGGTAATCACGGAATCATTTGGGTTGGAAAAGCCCTCCACGATCACCAAGTTCAAACACAGCCCCCTGTCCCCAAGTACCACATCCTGGTGGCTTTCCAGTCCCTCCAGGGATGGGGACTCCAGCACTGGGCACCTGGGCAGCTGTGCCAGGGCTGGACAAGAGGAATTTTTCCTTCTGTCCAATCTAAGTCTCCTCTGGTGCAGCCTGAGGCTGTTTTCTCTCCTCAGGTGCTTCCACATGCTCAGGAGATGGGATCAGGGTGGGAATGGGGCTCTTCTCCTCAGCACAGAAACTCTGGCTCCTCTACTTGACTCAGAATTCAGCCCCCAAATCATTCCAGGAATATCTCCAAGCCCATATTCCCAGCAAAGGCTGCAGCTGCTGCTTCCTCTGGAACCCCCACTCCAGCAGTAATACCTGGGAATGGCTCATTGAATTACAGAGGCAGCAGGAAAGGACAATTTGTTACTGTCACCCTGATTTTTTAGTTCAGATCATCCTGACAGGTCTCACCAGTCGCTGTTTGATGTTCTACGGGGCCACACAAACCCCACAATCATTGCAAACAGCATTTTCTCCTCTTGCTTTTTCTGTACATAATTGCCAGGTATAAAATACAGCTCATCTTGAGCCAGCAAACCCCAGCACAGGACTGCAACTCCATTTATTTCTTCTATAAATAGCATTTCACAGAGCGCTCACTGTGGAATTTATACCACTCGAGCAATAAAATGAAAGTGGTGTTTTGGAAACGGCATAAAAATGCATTTTTAATCATGAAATCTTGTAAACCTGGCCTAGAATGGTGTTAGAGACATCTTTTCCTTGCAAAAACATTGGAGGAAGATACGCTGACCAAATCACAGGTCAGATGTTGGAACGATTGGGATTCAGAAAGTGGCTCCAGACACATTGAGCTGTCTCAGCATTTTAGGGTTGAAGTTAAAAATATGAAGCAATAAATTTTGAAGGTGATTATTCTGTAGATGCTTCTGCACTGGTGGAGAACAAGATTTGGGTAAATTGGTCAGGTACAGGAGGCTGAGGAATGTAATTCCAGGATTTGGGATGAGGCAACCAGCACATTTCAAGACATGGCGGCATGGAGATGCTCTGGTAGAACCTGATAGAACCTTTTGGCCAAAAATCATCAATTCCCACTGCCCTGAGGGCCCTGATCCTCCCTGGTCATCATCAGACTTAGGCCTGAGTGGGTCTTTGCCTCTGTTACCAAATTAACACTTAATTTTTGTTAAACTTGAGCCTAATTATGTTGGCAGTAAAACAAAAAAAATCCCAGAGTTCTGGTAGGTGAAGGAAGACATCCAAGAAAAGAAAGGGAGCTTCAGAATAGAGTCAAAAAGAAAATAAAGAAGAGTAAAAACCCAAACACATCAACCTCTTCCTGGTTGATCAGGTTCATCCAAGGAAAAAGAAGGAACTACTTATCCTAAAGTCTGTTTACAACCTATTTCCCACAGCTCTCAGGAATCAGCAGAATAACAGAACCTGGTTTTCTCCTTTTCCTACAAAGGGAAATAAAACCCAGGGAAAAAGACTGAGATGGTAATTAAAGTCAATGAAATTAGTGGAGAATGAGACAGGGACCAAAGGCAAACAGGATGTAAAGCTTGGCTTCCAGAGCGCACTGAAGTTTGAATTCTTTGTCTTCACGAGACGACTGAACAAACATGAATTTAATTAAATTCTGAACACCAATAAACTCCTTCGGCCCAGACACTTTCACTCCATGGATGTATTTTCCTAGGAAAAAAAAAGCCACCTTGAAACCCAAGAAATTCCCATGAGGCAATTCACAGCTCTTTTCTATGGAAAAGCGGAAGATCCAGCAGGAAAGGCTCAGTGAGGACATGCCAAAACTCTCCATCCCAGGGTTTGGCTCCGGGGCAGCTCTCAAGGGTTATCCCTGTGCTTCCCACCTCTCTCAATTCCAGAGAATTCCCACCACACAGATTCCCAGCAGCTCTGCAATAATTCCCGAGCACTGGAGGCCGACCTGGCTCCAAAGGGCTGCTATAAATAACCTGGTTAATTCAGTGGATGGGCTTTGGGACAGAAACAAGGGAGTGATGATCCCAAACCAGCCGTTCCTTAAACTTCCTCAGGGCTCTCAGAGCGCCAGAACCAGAAAGTGCTGATCCTACACAAAATCCAAAGGGCAATGCATATTTTAAAGGAAAATCCACTGTGAACACCAAGGGAAGGTTGGCACTGGCTCAGGGAGCTCTGCCTGGAGCACAAAAACCAGGAGCGGTCTCATGGAGCCCACTGAACCCGAAGGAATCAGACGTGGCCTCGGGAAGGCGACACCAACATCAAATATTCCAGCTATAAATACCCTGCCCGCCTCTGGCAGCAGCCTGGGCCACGCAGGGACAAACAGGACAAACATGGAAAGGCTTTTGGACCTCCCTCCGTGCCACTGACCACATTCCAGAGAGACAGGGCCACCAGCACGCGGAGGAGGAGCAGCCATTGTGAGCTTCCCATGGACCAGGTGGGAACGTCAGCACTCCATGGATCCCAAATTAATGGAGGAATTGAGTGGGAGAACCTGCCCTAAAAACATCACCCCGCTGCTGCTGCAATAAGGGTGAAGGTCTATGAAGGAATTACGATGTTGAATGAGACTAATATTCCTTTTTTGTCGCACCCAGGATGAAAAGTACAAGTGAGGTGATTCCTGACTCCATCAGCATTTCCCTTGCACTTTCAGTCACAATTCACCTCCCATTTCAATAACAATTGGAGCTGTACTTTAAAATAGGCTGTGTTTTGCTCAATAACTGCAATTTCCAGCCCGACCTTTCAGAAACAGCAAACAGCAGATGTGCACACCTTGAACAAGCAAAGGAAACCACTTATGTAAAACTGGACAGACCCAAGGAACACCCACCCCACCACCACAGCTCTGAAACCATTGAAAACCCCTTCCCAGCTGAAATTTATAAATTAATGAAAAAATCCTTCAGTACCACCACGAGGACTAACAGGAGCCTGGTGAATTATTCACTCGCAGAGCAGGAGACAAGGGAAAGCTTGCAGCAACATCAGTACTTGACACATTAGCGAGTCTTTCACTTCTGTTTTATCAGCCTGCTCATGTGCTCTCAAGTTTGCTGACCCACATTCTGGGGCTCACTGAAAAGAGCAGCCTTGAAAAGATGTGACAATCTTGTCCTCATAGAAGCAAAGCTGGAAAACTCAGATCTCTTTCTAACAAATCTCTTCCGCAGCCACTACAAGGGTGACTCATAAAGAGCAGCTGGGATTTCATTTTGGGATCTTCCATGACACAAAGCTGTTGGCTCATTCTGGCCATTAGCCCCAAAGAAATGCATGTTTCAGGGAAATATTAGAGTTTTGTCATCGTTTCCACTCTAGTATTTTTAATTTATCCATGATGCATCAATTTCCAGACAGAGAATGTCACATCTCTGAGCTCTTCAAAAAGGATTTGTCCATAACTAAAGGAGCCAAACTCATCCCTGCTCTCCCAGCAGGGACAGATGCAAAGCAAATAAATGGTCAAACATTCTCCATTCTGCAACACAGGAGGGAAGAGGCCACACCACAGCTTCCATGAAATCAGAAAAAGCTGAGAACACACAGTTTTTCCATGATTTCCCTATTGAAAAAAAACCCCTTTCCCAGCAAGAATTTAGAAGTTCAGAAGGACAAGACACTGAAAATGAGACTGTTCCCATGGATAACCAATAAGCACAGGATATATTTTTCCTCATATCTTTAAATATGGACAACATCTCCTTCCAGACCAGCCTTGCTTCAAAGGGAAAAAACCTCATTTGACCATATTTGATGATTTCATTAGACATTTTCATGTATATAGAGAGACAAATGAAAAGCAGATGTTGGAGGCAGGAAGAGGAAAATAAATCCTGTATTTTTCTTGAGTCTTTATCACTCTTTCCTGATTAAACAATTGTAAACCCCACCAGGGTTGAACAGCGACCACGTCCCTGGTTCAGAGGGGGAAACCCCCACTAAAAAAAAGCTGCTTGGAATGAGGTATTTGGCCCATGGATATTTCCTGGAGTAGTTACAGAAAGAAGCCTGTTTGAGCATCTCAGGTCACCAGCAGACAATTGAGGCACAGATGCAGAGAGAACATCGAGCTTTGGGGGATAATCAGATTTATTTTTTTCAATAAGTAGAGCATATTATTTTCAAGTGGTTAACTGAGAATAACTCTTGCAGAAGTACAATATAACAGTAATTATTCCAAAATCAATGGCACAAAAGGGTTCATTTCAAATCACGTTATGATTGCTGGATTAAAGTAGTTATTATATAATAGGATAGCAATTACTCCACCTTAATAATTTCTGGGTTTCTGAGGGTGAAAGTGATAATACAAGCTACAGCAGGTGTCAAATTTTAGATGTTGTGGAATGAATATTTCCAAGGGCTGGAAAGAAACAAGCAGATTAGCATATAAAAACCACAGGCATGGAAAGGAGCTAAAAATACCCAAGGACTTCACCCCTCTTGCCTTGAGCAGACATTCCGAAGGAGCTGGCTCATGACAAAGGGCTCTGAGCACGCAGCTCCAATCACAAGGAGGCTGAAGGTTCTCAGCATCCTTTCTCTGAAGAAACTGGATTGTTTCTGGTAGAATCAACTTGGTTTTCTGTGACTCTGCCAGGCCTTGACCAGAGGAGTGGGACGGTCTGAACGCCCCGATTTGCAGGACACGCTGAAGGCACCTCCCACACCTCCAGCACGGCCGGGTTTGCTCTGGTTTGGAGTTTTGCCAGCTCATTTAGGACTCCAAGTCATGGGATCTCCCTCCCTGGGGATATCCCACAACCCTCTGGACACCATCCCACGCCGTGACCCTGCCTGAGCAGCAAACTGGGACCAGAGGATCACTGTGGGCCCTTCCAACATGACCCATTCTGGGATTTACTGTGAAAGTAAATTTACCCCCAACCACCTTGTTATTCCTGGGTTTCTTGCTCTCCTATCTCACTTTCTTAATGCCAACCTCCCTTCTTCATTCCTTAAATACCAGGTGCAAACTGGTTTAAATCACATTTTAAGAGCAGCACTTTTCCAGATGCCACCTTAAATCCTTCTTGGAAGATTTGGGAAGAATACAAAGGAGGAACAACCCTCTTAACAAGTTTCTCCAATCCCTCTGTTCTTTCTCAGACAGATTTCTTTAAGGAGCTGGGAATAAGGAAAAAAACTATGCAAATAGACTCAAGAAATGGTTGGGTTTTTTTCAGATTCAAGGGCCTGTTAGTGAGGCCCCATATAGAGGAACTGGGGCTTAGTTCCTATTTTCCTTAGAGGAAAATTCCCATCTGTGCCTCAGGGCACCATTGAAGCCCAGCAGCTGCAGCACAAAGTTAGAACTAAATACACAACTGCCTGATTAGTCTTTAAAACAGAGTTCTCTTGGTGTTACAAGCTAAATGGCAAGTCCAAATGAAGTCCACCTCATTCCTAAAGAACAAATATTTGAGCCCCATCACGGAATGCAAAGTCCCATTGGCAAGGGAAGCACACACTGAGGTTCAATGCAGGTAAATGTGCAGAGTTTAATACAGTTAAAGCAAGGAAAAAGGAAAGTCTCTTAAAAAAGGATAAGTTTGTATTGATTGCAGATTTACTGAGTGTAGTTCAACACACGATTTTTTGCCCATTTGTGTCAAAATTGGGAAACACAGAGGAAAAGCAGCCCTGGAAACACAACCAGGCCGTGATGCAAGGAGAGGGATTTCTGTCGCTGAGCATTTCTGCAAGATTGATTTCATTCTCTGAGGATTATCAGCAACCAAATTATCACAGGTGCTTCACAAAACCTCACCAGTCACGGAGTTCTGAAGTGGAAGCCAACAGCACAGGCAAGATTTGATTAAAATATAAACATCAGAGAACATCACAGCAATCCAAGTGTGAAAGATGGATGTCACTCCGAAGGAAAACTGCACAGTCACAGCCTTTCCACCACCAGCTCTGAGCCCTCCCAGCGCCAAAACAGACACAGACTCAGAGGGATTTAGGCTGGAAAAGCCCTCCCAGCCCATCCAGCCCAAACTGTGCCCCATCCCTCCCTTGTCCCCAGCCCAGAGCTCTCAGTGCCACATCCAGGGATTCCTTGGACACCTCCAGGGATGGGCACTCCAAACCTCCCTGGGCAGTTCCAAGGCCTGAGCACCCTTTCCATGGGGAAATTCCTGCTGGGAATCACCTAAACCTCCCCTGGCCCAGCCTGAGGCCATTCCCTCTCCTTCTGTCCCTGTTCCCTGGCAGCAGAGCCCAAATCCCCCCCCCAGCTGTCCCCTCCTGTCNTTTGTGGTCCAGGCTGGGAGCCATCGGCCTTTTTGGCCACCTGGGCTCACGTTCAGCTGCTGTCCACCAGCAGCACCAGGTCCTTTTCCACTGGGCTGCTTCAGCCTCCCTGCCCCAGCTTTGACAGAGCCGGGCAGAAGTGATCCCAAAAACCCTGNAATTGAGGGGGGGTCCCACCTGTGCCAAGTGCAGGGGGACAAACACTGCCCTGCTCCTGCTGCCCACACTATTTGTGGTCCAGGCTGGGAGCCATCGGCCTTTTTGGCCACCTGGGCTCACGTTCAGCTGCTGTCCACCAGCAGCGCCAGGTCCTTTTCCACTGGGCTGCTTCAGCCTCCCTGCCCCAGCTTTGACAGAGCCGGGCAGAAGTGATCCCAAAAACCCTTCAGACACAGCACTGGGATTTCATCATGAGGAGCAGGAGTGATCCCAAAAACCCTGCAGACACAGCACTGGGATTTCAGCATGAGGAGCAGAAGTGATCCCAAAAACCCTGCAGGCACAGCACTGGGATTTCAGCATGAGGAGCAGAAGTGATCCCAAAAACCCTGCAGGCACAGCACTGGGATTTCAGCAGGAGCCCTGAGTACCAGCACATCCCACCTGAGCAGCAGCATCCCTGTGATCCAAGGGCTCTTCCCTGTCTCCCAGCCCTCGGAGAGCAGAGGGCACACAGGGCAGCAAAAGCCATCCCCAAGCCCATGTTTAGCTCATAGCCCAGTGTGAGACTCGCTCCTGCTCCCCTGCACCATCCTGAGAGCTGCTCCTGCTGGTGAGGAGCTGGGCTGAGATGCCAGCAGTGCCCGGGAGCCACGGCAGGGCTGCACAGACAGAGCTGAATCCCAGCCCCAAAGCTCTCAGCCCTGGAAAATCTGCCCTGTGCCTCCCAGCACAGCAAAAACCACTGTGCAAAAAAAGGTTTCTCAGTGCTTTCAGCAGGGAGATTAAACATTAAAGCAGACAGCAGGGCTACAAAATATTAATGCAGCATAAATAAGCCCCTTATTATTACAAGAGCACATTAACCATTCACCTCAGCAAAATTCTCCTCTCATCTCCCTGCCTGCCTTCCATCACAGCAGCTGCTGTGTCTGATATGGGCCAGTTCCTCCTAACTTCATGTTGAATTTCCTCGTGCTAAAGCACTGGAAACACGACACAGAAATCTCCAAAGAGATCCATGAAGTGCTACACAAAGCTGGCAAGTAAGGAGTGTTACAGATTATTGCCCCCAACCCAAACTGAGGTAAAACATCTGCATAAACAAAAGGTGAAGGCAGAAGGAGTTGCAGACAAATATTTCTCCATTACCACTCACTGGGAAAGGCATCACAACACATCCAGGTACAGGGGGAATATATTAAAGAAGGTATAGAAATATCCACTCTGCTGAAAGAGATTCACAAGGCAAGAGATTTTACTGGTTACTCTGGGAAAAGAGATTCCCAAAAATCAATGGCAGCAAGATGCCACAAATTGCTGGTGGCTTTTGAAACATTAAGCCAAGAGCCTTAAATAAATCCTCAAATATTCCTCAGGCATTCAAAGTACTGAGTAACACTAACAAATTATCACTAGAGGGAGAAAGAAGATATAAAAAGAGTTAACAGTGCAGTTATTTAATGGTTTTATCCACCTTATTTAGAAACTCTGAGTGCTGCTGTGCCACTAACAAAAATTATGATTTCTGTATGAACAAAGATCCCATCCATGCCAAGCCCTGGGGTGAGCACCCCAGAGACACCGAAACCAAAGTCATTGTGAGAAGAAAGAAATGATGGGTGACCCCAACCCTTGGGCAACATGAAAACCAAACCCTGCCAAGGGCTCAAGGAGCTGGCACCTGGGTCTGGCAGCTGCCAAGGAGCTGAGTTGTTTTAATTGAGGGAGGAGGCTGATGGTGCCAGGGACACCCCCTGACCACACAAACCATGCTGGGGGTCACTCATTCTCCACAGCTCCGGGGTCAGATGGAGAGAGCAGAGCTGCTCTTGATGCCTCAGGTTTGAACTTTTCTATTTTCCAAGCCCTGCAGTGCCCAGTGTGTCACTCTGGAGTTGCCTGTTCCCTGTTCAGTGCTGCTCTCTGTGCTGGGCACACACAACAAAGCCTCTCTGGGGCTGCTCTCCAAGGACACCCAGCCCAAACTGGGCCCAAAAAGCATCAACCAAAGAGCCTCTGAGGGGGGCAAGCTGAGGGGAATCCCATCATTAACTGCAGCTTTAATTGGAGAATGAACCCTGAGGTGCAAATGAACCAAACCTATAAAGGTGGCCGCTTAAGGCATCACTCTCCCCCGCTGGATTTCGGCAGCTCAGAGATGTAAATTCAGTGGTGGGTGTTGAACCTGGGGGAACACCTGGTGCCTGAACCAGGGGGTAGGAGCAGCTCAGAATTAGAAGGAAAAAACCACATTTTCTATCATTTATATATATACTCATGGGAATTTTTCTTCTTGATGCCTCATTTTTACCAACAGGTTTGTGTAGAACACTCAAGGAGCTCAAGGCAGCACGGGTTAGGAAGGCAGATATTGCAGCATCCTGACTCAAATGTAGGGGAATTGTCTTATTAATAATAATATAATATAAATCCTATATTCCTGTGCCCCTTAGAATTAACTTTGTTCAGAGCAGTGGGAATTGGGAGCATCTGAAAAGTGGAATCACCACTGATTCATGTTCCCAAGTGCCACACCCACGTGGCTTTTCAATCCCTCCAGGGATGGGGACTCCACCACTGCCCTGGGCAGCTGTGCCAGTGTTTGGCAACCCCTTCTGGCAAGAAAATTTTCCTACTATCCAACCCAAACCACCCCTGGCACATGTGAGGCCATTGCCTCTTGTCCTAGCCCTGTGGAACAAGAATCTCTTCACCTGCCCATCTTTCAGTCTCTCAGGTGTATAAATCACTGCCCACGAGGGATTTTATTGCCTTTCCAGACAAATGAAAGTTCAACAGGAATAAGTGTTGCTCCAAGGATTCTGTCTCATCAGGGATTTTTTGGGGGGTCCATTTACCAGGAGTTTTTGATCAGCAGCCCAGAGGTAAAAACCCAGCAGAGAACAGAGGATGGGAGGGAAGGGAAAGAGGAAAATCAAACCAAAAAAATAGGTTTGCCTCAGGCATTTTTACAAATCCCCATCCTAGAGGGCTGATTCTGGAGGAGCTGCTGGTTCCTCACCAAGCCTGACTCAGGGAGGCATTTTGCTGGTTTAATTTCTGCCCAGCTCCTGCCCTTTGTCATCAGCAAACTCATCACGTGTGGGGAACATCTGATGGGCCAAGGGAAGCCAGCCCACCCCAGAAACACCTCTGACCCAAACACTTCGTGCCTGTCCCACCTCCTCCTCTTCAGAGGAAATCTCCATTTTTCAGGAACTCTTCTAGGGCAGAGATGATTTCTGTGACACCACCAGATGGCCCAGTCCCACTCAAACCAGGAGCAGCAAACGCTGCTCTCAACATCAGAGGGAGAAGTTGGATGCTGTGAAGTTCAGCCAGGAGAACTCCCCTGGGCCCAGCAGCCGTGGACCAGGCTGAGCTTCTGCTTTGAAGCCTCCAAAGCTAAAAGGCTGCTCCACCAGCACTCGGGGAGTCTTATTTCTTACAATTTTTGGGACCTAAAGGAAGGAAATTGTGTTGGGAAGGAGTTGATTTTCCTAATTTTCACTACATGAAAGGTCCCAGGTGGGGAATAAGCACAGAAGAAAAATAAAAGCAGTGGTTTTGCTGTTACAGGGATTTTTCCATGAAAAAAACAACCCAGCAAGGGACTGCTCTCCACCTTGCTGTGTCCACACAGAGCTTTTTCCCTGTCCTGCTCATGGTTTTCCCCCCTCATTTTCCTTTCATTGCTTCATCACACAGCTGAGTGACAGGAGCACCCAGAGGTAGCACCTTCCATTCCCCAGCCATTGCTCCCATCTTCCAAAAACTCCCTTCAACCCAGGAAAGGCAAAATTTGGTGAGAAAAGCAAAATTTAATGGAACAAAGGAAGAAACACCCAGCTGCCACAGAGAGCCAGGAGGCTCCTGGATCTCCTGGCACAGGCACAGATCCTGGGAATGCTGACAGCAACTGGAACAACTGAATTTAGCAGCCCTGGGCAGGTGGCTTCTCCTACAGCAGCCACAAGACAGTAACACCCCAGGGGGAGGAAATGCACCCTCAGCCTCCTGTTCAAAGAGAGACTTTAAAAAAAAAAAAACAACCCCAAACTTGTTACCTTGAGAGCAGCAGCTGTCCCAGTCCCAGGAACAGGCCAGCAGGAGCATCCAGTCCTTCTGGACTCACCAAGCCGTGGATTACACAGATTCCACACTCCCAACAAACAACTCTGCTCCATCTTTCCCTCCTTCCTTCCCTCTTTCCTCTGCTAAATCCCCTTCCCAGATCCCCTCCTCCCCCAGGGGCAGCAGTTGCTCCTGGTGCCCCAAAGCTGGGGGGGATAACAGGGAATTCCTGCAGCTGGAGGGGATTCCAGGCACCCACCTGCCCACGGCCCCCACCTGCAAATCCCTCCTGTATTTAGGAATAAATGCTGGGATCTCAGTGGGATAATGGGAGATTCCATGGGATCTCAGGGGGTTTAGCAGGACCAGGTGCTGCATCCCACCCTGGGCTCCCACAGGAAGGACATGGACCTGTTGGAGGAGGCCACCAGTGTTCCAACACTGTTCCAACAGTCCAGGAGATCACTTAAGGTTTAAAGAATTGTCTGTTTGTGTTCCTGTTCTTTCTCCCCCTCTGAGTTTTGCTGTGTCACAGAATGGCTTTAAAATTCCATGATTCCCTTTTCCTCTCTTCCCCTGAGCCCTGATATTTGTGTTATTGATCCACACTCCTGCCCAGCCCCACGCCCAGCACTTTTGCCTCAGTGGAAAATCTCTCTTGTTTACTGAGGTCTCCAGTTTCAAACCATTGCCAGACACATCCCAGAGAGGGGATTCCTTAAATAACACCATTGCAGGGGAGAAAAAAGTAAATTAATTCCCTTTACAAGGCCCTTCATGGAGGGCATGCTGAGTCTTTTGAAGGATCCATGACCTGAACTGCCTGCAAATTCCAAAGGTCGTGGGATCACTGGAAATGCTGATTCCTCTTGCAGTGCAGGAGTGGTTATTGATAAATTTGGGTCTAAGTTTGAAGGGGTTTTCATCTCCCCTCAGCTTCCCCTTTTTCAGATCCTTCCTTTTTTTCATTGTCAGGCAGGGAAGTCAAACTCCTGCGCTGTGAAATTGCAAACTGTTTCCATGGAGATGATTAATATGTTCATAAATCCCCAATAATTCATTCACTGCGGGACCACTGAGGGTGAAATGTTGGCTGGGAAAAGAAGAAGATGCCTTTAAATCCAGATATTTTTTTTCTCCCTTTTTATAATAACCCAAATAAAGAAACAAAACAAATAAGTGCCATGCAAAAAACATGAACATTTTAAATTATTGTGTCTCCTTTATGGTGTTCAAGTCTCATCCCAACAGGTGACCTTTTGGATTTTAGCCTTAGTAAATGCTAAGGAATATCTTGGCATCAGACCTCTCAATAACTAAAAGGCAAAACAAGGTGTTCAGTGATAATTAAGGCGTGTAGAGGGTGGATTATTGTTGTTTACATAATTCCATCCTGTGAGAGGCACTCTGGGGCAGCTGCTTGGCAATAATCCCCGTTCAAGGTCAGGATGGTGCCTGAAATAACAGCCCAGGTATGACAGGAATCATCTCCTGCCTGATGGGGCTGCAGCAGCTCCGGGGGGAGCTCCTGGCAAACACTGATTTTGATGGACACCAGTGCAGACAATCCTGTCCTCAGCCTGGACTGAGCCTTTCCAAAGGGTTTAATGGGAGCTGGAGCAGCTGTCACTCCTTTGGAACAGCCCAATTTTTCAATAAGTCAGAGTTTTACTTAGATTCAAACACAGACACAAAATTAAACTGATTGGGGTTTCGCTCTATTTGACCTAAAATTAATAAAAGACCCGTGAACTGTGAAAAAAAACAGTCAATGGTCATATTAGAACAGTCATGATCAAGGAAATAAAAACACCTGAGAGCTCTCACCCCCTTTTTTACCTTTTTTATTGCATCTCCTCTTTAATGAATCATTTTCTCCTAAAGCTGTGTTGATAAAATTCAGCCAAACGTCCTGGGGTGTGAGAGACAAGCAGAGCTCCTCCACTTCCCTTGCCAGAGACCTCTGAGCTGGTGGCAGAGCTGCAGAAACTCACTTCAAAGCTCATGGGCAGAGATGAAGGGCTGCATGTGCAAGATGGAAATGCTCATCCCGGCCCAGACTCTCCAAAGAGGCCGAAGCAATTAATTTTAATTAGATTAATTAAGAGTCATTCGAAATTTCGTGCTGCACTTTTGACACCCCGGGTCTTGGTAACCTGGTTTGACCCCAAGGGATCTGGTGGGTTTGGGGCAAAATTTGGGATTGAAGGGGCAGAAAATGAAGCTGTTTGTTATCTCATTTTGTAGGTGACAGAAATCACCCCAGAGTGACCCCACAGATCCATTTCCCAAGCTGGCTCTGCACAAACAGCTTGAGGTGCCTCCCCATGGGAGGTTCCAGGGAGAAACTCCAGGCCAGGATGAGGCAAATCCCATTCCCTGCCAGAAGAAAAGGCTGGAACCAACAGCTTGGGTCCTCTGGATCCCAATCAATCCCGTCTCCTGCACGTCTGAGAGACTTTGGGAAAGGTTTGGTTGTAGGAGAGCTGGGAGAACACGGTGAGCAGCTCAAGGTGTGCTTTGTGTGCTGTAACACAGAATCCTGGAGTTCTGAGGAGTGCCTGGCAAAGCCACACAAACTCTGCCATTCCCATCCTGCGGCAAGAAACTCCCGCAGAAATTCCCAAATGACATTGACACGGCTCCACAGAGCTGCAGCAGGGGAGGATTTCCCTGCCAGTGGAGCAAAGGGAGGCTTTTACAAAAGGGTATCACTCTGGAGCTGCAGTGCCCTTCCTCCAACAGTGCATTTACAAATCCATTGCCAGGGTGAGGGCAACGTAACCACACTGAAATATATTCCTGGTTGCCACTTTCATCTGCTTCCTCTTGTTTCTTTCCACTGGAGAAGGACCTTTTACAAGGACATGCAGCTGTAGGATGAGGGGGAATGGTTTTAGGATGAAGTGGGGTAGATTTAAATTAAATATTAGGAAGGAATTGCTCCTGGGTGGGTGGGGAGGGGCTGGAATGGAATTCCCAGAGCAACTGTGGCTGCCCCTGGATCCCTGGCAGTGCCCAAGGCCAGGCTGGACATTGGGACTGGGAGCAGCCTGGGACAGTGGGAGGTGTTCCTGCCATGGCAGGGGTGAAATGGGATGGGATTCAAGGCCCCTTCCATTCTGTGACTCAATGATTCCTTCAAGCCACTGATTCCATGGAATTTCAAGCCACGCAGGGAAAGAGAGTTCACACCTGGCAACTTCTTGCTAGCCCTGAGATCAGATTCTCTATTTCCAAGTCTGTTTCCCTGTCCCTGCACAGCATTTGCAGCACCAGCACAGAGCTGCCTGGAGCACAGAGGTTTTGGGAATAATGGGTGGGGAGAGGGATAAATTCAGCGGTGCCTCAAAGCCAGCGAGGGCAGCAGCTGCTCTGGCTCCAGCCCTGATCCTGCTGCAGTGGAGCTGGGCCAGGGAGAGACTCCTGCTCTGCCCCTGGGCTCCCATCCATGGGTTTGGATCGGGGCTGCAGCTCCTGGCTGGAGGAGGAAAGGCAAATCCAAGCCCCAGCTGCAGTTAAACGCTGGGCTGGGTGATGCAGATGCTGTGCCAGGAGCAGGGAGCAGCCTCCATCCTCCAAAACACAGCCCAGAGGGGCTGCAGCTGGGCCACGCTCCTTTGGGAGCATCCCAGTGACTGCACAGACAGGGAATGGGGCCCTCTGGAAGCACAGAATTCCAAAATCACATCCAAAGGAAGCTTTTATTAAACAGCCTAAAGTTCTCTCTTTCTTAAGGCTTTTAGTTTCTCCAGCTAGAACTCGACCTCCGTTCAGCCTGGCAGATTTCTTCAGTTTTCCTACCTAAAAATGTAAGGAATCTGCCCTTTATCCTGGGATCCCATTCCCAAACCCTCCCATCTGGGTGTGGTGAGGGCACACTCCTGATTAACCAGCACTTCCCAAGAAACACTGAAGCCATTCAGGATCCTTTAATTCCCGGCTTGGAATGACTCTGGGAAGTTCCTTATCTCCATCCCTCAGGGACAGGGCTGAGCTATGGCACAAACCACAAATGGAAATCCAATTCCTGGCACTGCTCAGCTGGACTTGGATCGTGGAACCACCTCAATAGTCAACAGCACGGAATTAGCAGCAGAAAATGCCATTTCTGCTGGTAATTGTTCCAGGTTCAGGCCTGGGTTAGCCACTGTTGGGAGGAAAATCTGCAGGATTTATCTCCTGAAATAGACTCCAGCAGCTCAGTGAAGTAGGGAAGGCTTTGGAAAACCTTGTTCCAGTTTGGATTGATCCTTAATTTTACAGCTTTGTGTCCTTCTCAATAAGCTGGGTGGTTCTGTAGCTCAAAGTCTTCATTCTCTCACCACCAAGTGACTTCTGTGAACGTATTTCTTACTGGGCAGGTTGTCTAAGATCTCCTGTTCTGCCTAAATCTGATTTCTGGTTTTAAAACAGACCCTAAATCTGGTTTTTAAAACAGATTTGTGTTGCTAATTCATTTTTGGTCTGGTTTTTGCAGCTTTTTTTCCTGCCTGTATTAAAGACCAGTGACAAACAAACTCAGCTTTAACAACATGTAAAATTTGGCTTTTATGAAGAGAGACAAGGATGCTGTTTAGCCCTTCAGGGAAAAACAAAAAACAAAAAACAAAACAAAACAAAACAAAAAAAAAAGAAAAAAGAAGGGCTGAGTTCCCTCTTTAATCTTCTCAGCAAATCTTAATTGAACCCACAAAGGAAAACCAACAAAAGGTTCTATAGTTTAAAAAAAAAAAAAAATCCACAAATCAAATTCCAAATCATTTTTCACCACTTCTCCAGCCCAGTTTCATGTAGCTGGATGGGATCTGTGGGCCTCCTGCAAAATAAAGCACTTTCAGCAATTTTTTATGACAAAGTGAAATTCATCCTTATTGGTGCCTCAGCATTTCCTGAGCTGTGGAGAAGTTGTCACTCAGAGAGAGAATTTTAGGTCTAATTACCTCCACCAAGAGGAAAATGTGTCCTTACAAGCATAAAGTGAGCAGAAAATGCATTTATTGTAACAAATCACGCAATAACAGGGAGATTCGGAGCTGGGATGACACGATATCATTTCAAAGAGAAAAGACAACCCTTATCAACCACCCAGCAGCTTTTAAAACAGATTTACTGATGGGGGCAAGCTGGGTTTCAAACAAGGAGCTCGTAGTCTGCTGCTCCTTCCATATTTTATTTATAGACTCCCCAATTTGCCAGTTAACCACCCAATCTGTCTTGGAAATGTTTCATAAAACTGCTGCTCTCTCCGAGTTCATTTTGCTGCCTGAAATTCCTTGAGTTGCTGCTCCCTAAATTGGACACCTGATGATTTATGAGGACAGTGACTGCTCGCTGCTCACCTCCAACAGGCAGAGAAAATAATTGTTATTCATTTTTATGCCTTCATTTATTTATCCTCTCTTCGAGCACCGTCTCCTATTGTGTCTTAAAAACACATAATTTTAGGAATGGAAAGAGTTATGAGCTCCTGTCCAAGGACTGGTATTGAAATGTGTTCAATGGTCACAAATTCCAGAGGGAGCAGAGGGAATCAAGGGTGTCTGTCCACCCTGGATCCCAGGCCTGATGGAATTGTCCTCTCTGACAGTTTTTTTAAAGGACTAAATGAGGCTTCACCAAAGAAAACACAATCTTTTCAATCAGTATTTCTCTTCAATGCAGCACTTTGAGGAAGGGAATGAAGATACCAACACTGGCAGCTCTTCCTGGATCTCCAGGAACCATCAAAACCCCACAGCTGCTGCAGAAGATTGAATTAAATCAAAGATTGACCCTGAAATTGTAAAACAAACTACCAGCAGCAGGGACAGGACTGGGGTTACCAGGAGTGGGTTTCCAGTTTGAGTTCCCACCCCTAAAACTTTATGGGTTAATCCCAGAAGTGGTTATTTGTTCCCAAAAAATTCCCAGCTGCTGCAATGCTCTGCAAAAGATGGACAAGTTCCCTGCATCAAATTCCTGCAAAATTTTCAGGAAAAAATGGACCTGTAAAAATCTCATCTTGCATTTTATTTTTTTATCCCTACAAATCTTTACAGAAGAGTTGGATTGGCACAAGATCAGCAGTTGGAAGAGAAAGTCAAAATAGGATAGGGGAGCCTGAACTGGGTCCCAGAGACTCTAAACCAGAGGAAACAGGGAAAACCATCCCCATAAATCCTCTGGGTGTGATTCGTGATCATTGTGAAGGCTTTATTCACCCTGGCAAAGGCACCCTTTGCAGCCAATTATCTATTGGATTCCCCATCAACATATTCTACAACATATCCTGTGCCTGGGATTCCTAAAAAGGATCTTAAATATTGATAAAGAATGCCAATATCTGAGAGTACAAGATGATTTCAAATTTGGGATGGGTGGGTTTGGCAGTTGAATTTATCTCCTTCCTGTGTGGGGCATTTGCTTTGGCAAAATGCCTCAAAAACATCCAGTTTGCAGTAGTTCAGTTAATAATGGGAAATGTGGTATTGGAAATGAGGCAAGGATTTAATTTCATCACTGTATAAAATAAAATAATATATAAAAGATATAAATATATAAATATATAAATATATAAATATATAAATATATAAATATA
>VXAC01004330.1:832731-863002 GCA_013399225.1 Rhipidura dahli
TATAAAATCTAAAGACAAATATATATAATATATAAATTAGACAAAATGTATAAAATTTATTGAATATATTAAATATTAAAATATGTAAAATATTGAAAATATGAAAATATAATATATGTAGAAAATATAAAATATATTAAAGAGAAATTTGAGACAATAATCATTCTTGGATAAAATTGAGCTTGGGATGCTCCAAATATTTTAATTCCAAGTACCAAAAAATGCTGCAGTGGAGGAGAGGAAAGGGAGAGGGAGAGGAAAAGGAGCTCAAAAAAATAAGAGACTCTTTCAACACCAAAGTATTTTTTAAAAAATCAAACCCAAACGGAGTCAATTAGTGCTATCCATGCCATTCATATTAATTATAAAATGCTTATCACCAGATTAAATTGCTTGTTTGCACCATCCTTACTTCATTAACGCTAATTGGAAGTAATTACGATTGATATGTGAAATATTGAATTAAAAGATTTATCTGCTCCTATTGTCAGGTTTCTGGAGCATCTGCGGCGTTGCCAGGACTACAGTTCCACCTCTGGACCTTCCAGGAGCCTTTCCCAACCTCCTCTGTCTGCTCTCATTACAGGTCAGAGCTGGATCCAAACCTCAGGCTTCACCTTCCCCTCAAGAATTCGATCTCCTGAGGGAAGAGCTGATGTCTTTTTAGCCTGGTTGCTGAGAAATTGGGATGCAGGCAGCCACCCGGGTGCTGCTGCCTCCTTGCAGCATCCTCCTCTTCCCTTTGGAATCTGCCAGATTCAGGCAAGTTTGGCCAACCAGGAGACGCTGCTGGGCTCCTCTGGGTTTGGTGTGTGGGCACGGAAAAGGGCTGGGGTTTGGTGCCCTCCCTTCTGCGTGGGACTCCTGCTCAAAGTGGGACTCCTGCTCAAAGTGGGATTCCTGCTCAAAGTGGGATTCCTGCTTTTACCTCTCAGATCTCCCAATCACAAAACCTGGAAGATCCAAGAGCCTCCCCCCTGAACCGGAGGAGGGGAAGCAAAACCCAAACTTGGCGGCTCAAAAGTCAGGCTCTGCTCTTTGCCAGCTCTTTTCCCCTCGGGAGCACCAGGGACTGACAGGAGCAGTGCAAACCATGTCCTGCTCCATTCCCTCCCCAGTCACTGCTGCTCCTCTCCTGCTCCCAGGAATGTCTGCTGGGAATGTTGGCACAGCTGCTGAGGGTGGGGACAGCGAGGTAACAGAGCTGATCCCGTGCTCCTCACGGGCAGCCCAGGCACGGTGAGGTCTCCTCTGCCTTGCCCCAACACTTCTGGCTGCAAAGCACAGCCCCGGAGCTCACAGGCTCTGTGAACTCATGGCATTGCTCAGGTTGGAAAGATCTCAAAGATCAAGGCCAGATTTGGTCAAATTCCACCTTGTCGATCAATCCACGTCACCAAGTGCCACATCTGCTCGTTGGTGAACCCTTCCTCAACTGGTGATTCCACCACAGCCCCTTCTAGAGCTTAATCACCCATTCAGAGAAGAAATTTTTCCTAAAATCCCACCTGAACCTCCCCTTGAGGCCATTTCCCCTTGTCCTGTCACCTGGGAGAAGAGGCCGAGCCCCAAATTCCATTGTGCTCCATTGAAAGGCTCATCGTGGGTAAAAACCTGCTGTTTCCTGTCCCAATATGCTATAAAGTCTATTATTTTAAATTAAATGCAGCCCATTGTTTACTCTGCCCATGCTCCTGTCACCCTGTAAGCACCAGCACTATTAGATGGGTGTATTTTGAAAGCTGCACTTTGGAAAGTGCAACACAACTTTTCGTTGTGCTACAGGAGCAATGATTGCTATAAAATTGTTTCTTTTTTCCAAACCACACCACATAACTTGGGCACAGGGCACTGCCAGGCTTCAGGTTCTCTCTCAGGCACAAAATGAATGGTCTGAATCATCGACTGCAGCTTGGCTAAGCCCAGCTCTTCATGCTGGTGAGGGAAAAGTGCCTTTTATAATCTCATAAACTGGGAGGCTGAAATTATCACTGCAGTTGTCAAGAGTTTTATAGAGATTAAATCTCCTCCATGATAGACTGCGAGCAAAGCTGAGGGGTGGTTTATGAGGGAAAAAAAAGCAACCATAAAGAGAGAATTGGCTTCGCTCGTTCTCCCCAAACCTTGTTTGAAAACTCTTCCTGGCAGTCTTACAACGACAACAACAACAAAAAAAACCACAAAACCACAAAAAATTGACAGTTTCTTCCTGATTTTGTCCTTCTTTATCAGCTACCATGCTACAAGGAGCATCACCTCCTGCAGGATATGGCTTCAGCAGGAATTGGGAACATTTTCAGGGAAAGAAGTGCCCATTCAGTAGTGGGGTAGACCTCACACTAAATCGTCTCACGTTGGCTCAAGGGTGAGGCTGTGCCTTGTGGGGGGATCCCTTCA
The DNA here is from genome assembly GCA_013399225.1 of Rhipidura dahli. Classification (NCBI taxonomy): domain Eukaryota; kingdom Metazoa; phylum Chordata; class Aves; order Passeriformes; family Rhipiduridae; genus Rhipidura; species Rhipidura dahli. Next base: position 835,129 of record VXAC01004330.1, read on the forward strand.
GCTGCCACATTGGTAAAAAAACTGCCTCAAGAGGGAATCCATGACAGGGCAGAGAATGCAGTCGGGATCACAGAGCCACAGGAATGGGGCTGCTGGGAGGAGAAACCTTGGGAATGTCTTTGTGGTCTGTGCAAGCAGAGTCAAGGCCACAAGAGGTGCTGGAAGATTTGTTGGCCAAGGTTTTGCTTTGATCCAGCTGACTCCACATGGGGAATTAGATTTGTTTATCCAGAGAATCACTTGGAATTAGCTTCTTATCGCTCCCTGGATCAATCCATTGGAAATAAGTGTGGCATCCAACTGCAGACAAGGGAGCGTTGTCCAGTTGGAATTCTCCATCCACAGTGTGGGGATCAATTAACTCAAAGTACTTAAAGTGGATCAAAGGCCTTCCCCAAACTCACAGGATGCTTTTAATGGAAAGTTGTGGTTGGGTACTTTTGTTAAAGGACAAGGAGACAGTCGAGTAGCCCAAATCCATAGCTCAGGAATTATTCAATGGCAGATATTCCCAGCAGATGCTGAACACAGCTCTTCCTGAGATAATGAAAGAAAACTAATCAAAGCAAAGCTTTGAAAATGAGAAAAACAGACCTCCCAAACTCCTTTCTCACCATCCTTACCCTGTAACACAACTTCTTAAATCAAAGACACTGAGACTTTTTTGACAGAATCGACACCATCTGTAAATTCATGCAAAAAACCCCAGCCACTTCCCCCAAAAAAGTTCACATTTGGATTACTTTTCCTTCATGTTAACTTTCAAATAAGCCTTCCTCCTGCATCCAGCCAAAGCCTTTACTCTGACATTGCCTTGAGATGCTCTGGCTGTTAGTAATAATAAGGACAAGTGAGAAATTATTAGAAGAGATTTATTGAAAGTGACTGAATGCTCCAGGGTACCATAGGAGGAGGTTCGATCCTCAGAACAATTTTATACAGCATATTGAGGCTGTTCAGACTTTCAACTCACAAAAAAAAATATGGAAAGTTTCTCCTGATTCCGAGCTACTTTGACACAGCTTCAAAGCAGCAGCATCTCAAAGCAGCGTTGAAGGAAAAATGGAAGTATTTTACAATGACAGCTCTAATAGCCCAACTCAGCCTAAAAGCTGTCAAATAAATTAATAGTGATCTAGCAGCTCTGGTAGGGAACCTTCTCATGTACAAATGGCCTTGGGTTTCAGCCTACGTTTTTAGGACAATGTATTTGGAAAGGAATTTAAGAAATTTTCGTTTGTGCTACCGGTTTGTGGCGCTTGCCCGTGACAAATCCACTCAGCAATTGTTGACTGTGATAACACACGCTAAAAACATTTAAAAATGTGATTACCCAACTTATCCTAGCAGCCTGGTGTGGTGAAAGGTGTCCCTGCCCATGGCAGGGGTGGAACGAGATGAGCTTTAGGGTCCCTTCCAACCCGAGCCATTCTGTGCTTATTTAATTTTCCCCAAAGACAATGAGGTTGAGGTTAAACAGAACCTGCATTCACCAATATCTGCTCATTTGGGGTTATTTTTTCTTCAATGTTTATGTTTCCTTCACGGCAGTTGTGTGGTGGATTCTAAATTAGGTGAAATTTTAATTGCTTTGCCTGTTCCTCTCCTGTGTCAGGGCTGGAGCTGGTGAAATGCTAAATGGTGGCTACCCAATGTGCTTTAAATGTCTATTAATTAATAAGGGTGAGTTCCAAATCAATTTGCACAAGGGAAGAACCAATTGAAACATTTGGAAAATTATCTCCAAAATCACTTTTACTCGCAAAAGGACAGGAGAAGGAAATCTTTGCAATTACAGTCTGCAGAAAGTGTCTGCTCCTTGGATTTTTCTTCCAGGACTGCACTGGATTTAATGCAACTACAAATCAGTTCCTGGGCTTTGACATCCAATATAAATTTTGTTATATCGAGACTTTGGGGACTCTGCAGTAAGAAGCTTTTAGGATTATTTGGACATTTTGAAGTTTGTTCTTACCTTCCAACTGCGTTCAAGTGAGACAGGCCCAGGGAGGCAGATTCCCAAAAGCTCTTGCTGTTTGTTGGGTTCATGTGGATGTTTCCCCAGCAGAGAAAATTCTCCCAATGCTTTTCACTCAATTCCCACAGCTCGGAGCTGCAGAACTGCTGAACCACTCAGGGAAACTCAGCAGTGCCACAGCCAGCAATTAATTTTCTTGGATGCAAATTTTGGATGAGCAGGAGTCGGATGGACTCCTCCAGATGTCTCAGAGCTCAGGTGGGATCTGGACTTCCCAAGTGCTGCTCTGCTGGTCCAAACCAGCAGCCCAATAAATCCTCATCTGCCTCTATGCTCTCGGTTATCTTAAATTTTATGGGTTGCACCAGAGGTTTTGGTTTGGTGAATTTCAATATTAGAAAAAATGAATTATTTAAGAGTTAAAATGTAGAGAACTGGTTTGGCTTTTAGCAAAAACAACCTCCATCAATACTAATAATTCACTCTTTGAGGGCTGGATTTTCCTTGGACCTTCATGTCTGTACTTCTTGGATTGGAGGTGTTCTTTGGCTTTAGCTTCACTTCTTTTATCTGCCTGACTCTTCCCAAATCCAGAGTTCAGCCCAATTCCCGAGTTAGGGCTTGGAGAGCGCAACCAGATAGGATAATGACTCCTCCTTTTGGAATAAAACCTGTGGAGATGACACCTTCAAATGGGCTTTAATGAGACAAACAAAATCTCTCTGGGTTGTGTTTTACCTCTGTTTAAAAGGGAATTATTCCCCAATAACTCACTGCAGTGACCCTCTGCAAAGAATATCAGCTGAAATCACTGCACTTGGTTATCTTTATAATAACGACACACAGAATTCAGGGGGGATGAAAATTCCTTCGGACAGCACGAGCCTGTGTTAATAACAGGATGTGAAACCAATGCTTTGGGACTCTCGGGAGGAAAATGATTTATTTATGAAGCACCTTTTCTCTCTTAGTGACACTGAATCACTCCAGGTCACAGGTAATTAAAGCACAGGAAATGAAGGATGGGATTTAAGAGCTGGAGTTCCTTTATTTAGCAAAGAGCCCCATGGGTCACAAAATCATGGAGTTATTTAGGTTTGGAAAAGACCTCAGAGATCATGGAGTCCAACCTTGTGAAAGGTCATGAATCAACTGTGTAAATACAGTCCCCAACCAACAATCACTGCAAAAGGCACAAATCTGGGTGGTTTTTTAGAAATCTTCTCTGAAAGCTCCTTTTTTTTAAAATAAATGCCCTCCATTTTCTCATTAAGACAAATAAACAAATAAAAATGCTCCATAAATAAATATATACCAGCGAACGTCCTGGGAGCACTGCAGCTCTACCAAGTTATAACTGCCAGCAAAAAAGAAATTTGGATGTCTTATTTAGACCTGCTTGTTATCATTGATCCTGGGAGTGCCAGGGAGTGATCTGAAAAGGCAGGAAAAAAAAGCCCACACAGAACCCGAAGCGCTTTTCAGCTGGATTTGAAAAAGATGCAGACAATGAAGTTTTTTCCCTTTACCTGGCGAGGGATGATATTTCAACTATTTGATCTGAGGAAAAGGAGGCATCTGCTTGAAAATCCAGCAGCCAACGAGGCTTGTTATACAAGCAAGGTTGTTTTCTTCAGTGATTTTTGAGAGCAAACTTTCCCCCGCGAAGGCTGACGACAAACAAGCTCCATGCTTTGACATCTGCTGCACGAGCTGAGTTGGCTAAATTGAGTCCCCTTCTGTCTCCTCCAAACTGCCTTGATATGGGAGCAAATAGGGAAAAGAGGCTTTTCTCTGCCTGTTTCAAAGCTTTTCCAAAGAGAACCATAACAGACAGGAAATGCAATTTGTGAGTTAAAGAGGAAAAGCGGGAGTGGGGAATGAACACCTGGAGTTTGGGAGGGGGGTTCTCCTCTGTAGATGGGTCTGTGCATATTTACAGATCAATTTAGAGCTTCCCCAGGCTTTCCTCTACCTTTCCACTTTGCTACATAAGAAAAAAAGCTGGAATTAGGGGCCACTGCTCATCAGCAGCAGCTTTGGAGGGGACAGGTGGTTGGAGAAGTGAGGATGCCATGAAGAGGTCGTGGGCGAGGAAGGTTCCCTGCAGAAAAGACAGGACACGAGGAGTTCCTGCCATCTGCATCCACGTTGTGACACCACATTTCCAAGGAAAAGCTGGAATTGCCCCCTAAAAAGGCACCACCCAAATGCCACAGAAAACCCACCAAGACCCAAGCCACAGTTTGGGACACCCCACCAGCCACTCTCCATCCCTAAAAAGCTGCAGTTGCTCACGACAGGGAACAAGGGCCACGACTTTTCCAGGGGTTTTCACCAAGCTGGGATTTGGTTTTCGTCCTCCTGAATGAAAATTTCCAACGCCCCACTGCCATTTGTAGGAGAGAGACATTTATGGATCATTTCCTAATATTTTGTGTGCTCTCCTCTCCTTTCATCTATAAAAAGGGAATTGTTGGTTATGATTCATTGGTCAGCCCAATGCAAATGCTGCCCTTTCAATATGGCGTGATTAATTTAACAGTTCACTTCTGCTGCAGGAAATTATCCCCTGGACAGAAACAAACACTCCAATTCCCAAGGAATTTCACATTGCTTTTATAACCCTTCCAGCAAAGGTATAAACAACTCAGAAGTCTGTCAGAAACGTTTTCAGTGGTAATTGCCATATGTCACTATTAAAAATTATCCTAATTCTTGCTCCATTACAATAAAATGAATTATTTCCATGGAAGCAACACTGGAGAGTTTACCTGGTGGTTTCCCAGCCTCTGGATGTTGTGATTCCCAGAGTGACTGGGTTTTTAAGTTGTTTTAGAAAGGGGATGCTAAAATATGCAAATAATTCCAAGGCACAGAAAGAAGATCAATTAATTTTCAGGAGGTGCTGAATGGGAGAATTTTGAATAGAATTTGATTGTAGGGTGAGAAAAAAAAACCCCAGTGTTGCCCAAATCCATCAACCTTCTCACAGGAGCAAAACTCTCTGTTGTAGCATTCCATATTTCCATATTCATCATTTTTTTGGGGACCAGCAACTCCTTTGTTCAGTGAGAGGGATAAATACCTCGCCTGCTGAGCACGGCTTTGTCACGTTCCCAGGGCAAGGATGGCAATTTTTTACATGGAATTGCAATGTTGGAGACACTTGGAACGTGCAATTAGCCAGGACACTCCACAATTTGTCTGTCAGCAGGGAGGAGGAGATTCCTCCTCCGAATCCCTCAGGATTTTCCTGCAGTGCCATGAAAATGTCCCCTGTGCTGGTGCTGCAGGTGCCCGACGTGACAAATCTCACCCTCCCAACCCACCTGCAACTCCCTTTGGGGGTTGGGAAAAGGCTGGAATTTTCCCAAGGTGGCTCCAGCTAAACCAAATCTGCTTCCAAAACCACACTGGAGGTGAGCAGCTACATCTAAAGCTCTTTAGAGTCAATTTATTCGGACAATGGAGGGCTGGGTGGGGCAGAATCCATACCATGAGCAACCCCAAATGTCACAGTGGGTTCTCCAAGGCCAGACCTGCAGAAGACACCACAGACACCCCAATAAAGCCACACCAGCCACCCCTTTTTGCCGAGATCCCAAATTCTGCAGGTGATTCCCTACACTGATGGAGAGAGCACCAGGCTCACTCAGCCCTTTGTCCATGGAAAAAAAACAGGAAAAGCCCAAAAATGGCTGGAGTTGTAGGTCTGCCTCTGCAGTTGAAGGAATCTCTGCAGGAAGGCCTGGACTGGCAACATGCCATGAGCCCACAGTCCCTGGAGGTCCAAGGAGAGGCCCAATAACAAATTCCCATTCCAGGGAGACCCAGACTGAGCACATCCATCTTTAATGATGGAGCACACAGGAATATCCTCTTGGATTTATCAGCTTGGGCTGTTGCTTCTCATTTAAAGCCAGCTCAATTTAATCTTTTGAAGAGTAGGAACAGGTACAGCAGCAGCCTAAAAAAAAAAGAAAAAATCTGTGGAGTTTGGCTGCTCAGCCCATGGTAGGAGGCAAAGAAACCAACCTGACTGTCCTTGTTCACATCTCCTGGTGGAAAAGCTGAGGGAGAAACAGCAGAAAACTGCCAGACCCTGGACTTGTCTTTAGTGCTGGAGTTCAAACATCTCAACATTGTCATGTTCATCCAGACCCAGCCTGAGCTTCCTGGTGTCCCCAGGAACTCCAACAAATGGCTGTGCCAGAGAAAGCCCCCTGGCCTGAAGAGGAGGTTGCATTAACATTTCAGAGCACTTTTAGGCACAAGTCCTTCCAAGAGAGTTTCCAGCACTTCTCTGCATACCTGGAAATCCTCTGCTCAGCTGCTTTCCTACCCAAGCACACTTGGGGATGTGTCCAGCTGTGCTCTGCAGCTGCAAACATCTGCCTGGAGCTCTGCCACCTGCCTGGGCCAGCTGTGATTGACCATGCATTCTGTCACCAGTCGGATGATGAATGGCACTGAGGAAGGTTGTGGGGAGGAAATCAGTGACCACTTGACAGCACAAGGGGGAAGAGACTCCAACCACCCAAGGGGAGGCTCAGGTTGGACATCAGGAGGAGTTTCTCCACAGAAAGGGTGGTCAGGCATTGGCAGGGGCTGCCCAGGGAGGTCTGGAGTCCCCATCCCCAGAGGTGTCCAAGGAATTCCTGAACGTAGCACTCAGTGCTCTGGGCTGGAATTGGTCACAGGTTGGACTCCATGGTCTTGGAAGGCTTTTCCAACCTTAATGACTCTAATTAAGCTAAGAAATTAAACCAGCTGAATTTTCTGATGGAAATTATTTGCCCTTTCCCAATCAGCAGAGCCCAAAGCCATCTCCTTTATCAGCATTACAGCACAGCAGGGCAGCAAAGCTCACAGGGCGACCCTGAACCAGCACTGCAATTATCTCCAACAATTATGGAAATCAGCCATTTCCATACAATTTAAACCTCTCAGCGTTCTCTGAAGATCTTCCCAAGAAATAAACTTTGTTATATGATCAATTCATCCAGCAAAAGCGAGACATACGGATCTGTATTACACACAGGCAGCTTTCCAAAATACCTTTGCCATGAATTTCAACTAATTAAGTCATTTCCAAGGTACAATATTGCCTGGAAGAAGAAGTTAATGAAATGAGTATATGATCCTTTAGCTGAGCTTCATAGTTTAGGAAAGAATTTGAACCTGTCATCAGGTCAGTGTGAAATTATTCATGTTTAAGGCTAAAATGATTCTGAACTAGCCTTAGGTTAATAATATGCTTGATAAAGGTTTTCGTGGAAGGACACCCTAGAAAAACCCTTGTGGAATTTTCAGTTTGGCTTTTTTTTTTTTTTTTGAGATGGAATTTCCTAGAGGAAAGAAGAGCCATGCAAACAGTGTCTTTGATCAGCTAAATTTCATCTAAAAATTTGTCAGTAGCACTCACAAAAATTAACCTTTCTGCATCCAGAGTGATTTATGCCATGCATGCTGATGAGATGTACATCTCCTCACTACATATGATAAAATGTGGATTTGATCGACTCCACTCATCCTCCAGCAGCTCTGATCACTTCTGAAGGTACTTTGCCCTCACCAGTTCATTTTCATCTGAACTATTTCTTATAATCCCCATCTTTGTGCTTCCAGCAGCTGCAGAAGAACAAAGCCCTGCTCAAGAAACATTTCCTTGCAGGACATGTAATTATTAAATTGAGTTCTAATTACAGATCAGAAATTACAGACACTTCTTTAGCGAGAAAATACCCAGAATGCCATAGAGAAATTCAATGCCTATTTTGAAGTTAAACTAAGAGCATTTTGGGTTTATTTAAAAAAAATAAATAAATAAAATAAAGAGGAAGATATTTTGGGCTCAAATCATGCCTCCTGTATGAATTACATATGATTATATTTAAGATGCTCTAGGCATTAGTGTACACAAATATTACTTGCTATTAAAATATCTGAAAACATATGTCACTTCTGTGCAGCAGCAGCAGCCAGAAGAGCCGTGCAGTCGGCATTTTCTGCGGGAAGAGGAAGGAAAGGTGCCTCTGGATATGTTCTTTCTATAGAAAGACAGACAGCACTGTGCAGCCAAAGCCCTCCAGGAAAGCCTGAGCTCCAACTTGAGCACTCCCAAAAAGCAGCTGCGAGCCAAGGGAAGATTAAAGAGATTAAAGCAACCAGCAAACGCTTGGTGCTGGCTCCAGCTGAACCTCAGCTCCACAGCAGGGTGTTTGCAGCACCCAAAAACCGAGGGGATAGGCACCAAAATGCAAAACACAGCAGTGTTTGACCCAAGCAAAGGTTGGTGGCTTAAAGCAGAGGCCACATGGAGCTAAAAACCTGAGGTTTGGCCTCCAGCCCCCTGGAAGGGAGCCCAGCACTGACCTGGGCTCACTGTGCCAATGGCAGGGACAGGGGACATCCACCAGGCACAGGGGTCACCCCACAGCCAGATCCACTGGGCTGGCATGGGGCAGCCAAGGAAAGCCCAGCCTGAGGCATCCCAAAAGAGAAACCACCCAAAACACGGCGGGTCCAGCCGAGGCACGGACACCAGAGCCAGGTCTGAACCGCTGGGCCAGAGGTGTCACCCTCAGGGTGGGACAGACGTGGGTGGCCGTGCCTGGAGTGCCCGGAGTGGAGCCCTCCCAGCTCTCCCAGTCGAGTGAGATGAGTTTCCACACGGTCCCAGAACCCCAGGATGGGTCAGGCTGGGAAGGTCCCCCAGTGGGTCACTGGTGCCACCTCCCCACTCCAGCAGGGCCATCCCAGAGCCTGTGGCACAGGATGGTGTCTGGAGGGGTCTGGAATTTCCCCAATGAGGGACACTCCACACCTCCTCTGGTCAACTGGTCACCCCCACAGCAAAGGTGTTCTTCCTCTGGTTCTGGTGGAACTTCTGTGCATCCATCTCTGCCCCTCGCCTCTCACCCTGCTGCTCCTTGGGCCCCACGGAGCAGAGCCTGCTCCAGGCTGAGGACCCTCCTGGGAGCTGCTTTTCCCAGCCAGCACAAAGAGAGTGCCCCTGGAAGCACCTTCAGACCAGCTGCCCTGTGAAACGGAGGAAGGGAGAGGATCCAGCCCATCTGATCCATCTCATCAGGCTCTGTCTGGGGTGGCTGGAGAAGGAAATGGGGTCAAACCCAGCTCCAGCAGACCCTCCCCAGCATCCCACGGCCCCTGAGGATGGGAATGTGTGAGGAGAGCCAGAGCTGCAGTTCATAAGATTTTGCTGCCATCTTCTGATGAGAAGACATCACGTAGGGAGGAATGCAGCTCTGGGCAGCACCACGTCCCTGTGCCTGGAACCATCCCATGGGAAACCCGGCTCCTTTGGCTCCCTGGGATCATTGGGACAAATTATTAAATTTAAATAATAAATAAGTTATTAAACTGGATAATTTTAAATTATTAAAATTCCTGCTCAAATTCCTGCTCCAAAATTCAGAAAACAACCCTGTGTGTGCACTGCAGTACCTCCATCAGTGCTCAGCAGTTAAACACCATCATATTCTGTAAAATAGCCACTATTTTATCAATCAAAACTCTTCCATGCTTCACTTTCCAAAACCCAAAGGTTGCATTAAAATTACAGCTTTAAATCTGAGGCATGGGTCAATTTTCTTCAAATGGTTAATGGATTTTCTTCAAATTTTACTTTGTTCTCTAAAAATGGGTTGAATATTTCAGTCTCTCACTTCATGGAGTATTTTCACACCAGTAGTTCTTGAAAATAAAAAAAAAAGGGGGACTTTATATAACATGCAGAAAAATCAACGTAGCATTAAAATAAACTTCTTCTGAGGATAATGATGAGCAGCCTACTTCTCTTTTGTATTACAGAGGCACCAGCCCTGCTCCCTTCTCAAAAGTACCACACACAACAGCTAAACTGGAGCAAGAACAATCCCCTTGCAGTGCCTTAAGCTGCAAAGTTTTTGCAGTAACTCAGAATTTGGGTTTTTCCGTGCCACAATGAAAATCAATCCATGCATTTCTGTCCCAGCGCTGTTTATTTTATCCTCATCCCCTGTTCCTCCTTGCAGATGAACTGAAATATTCCTTTGAAAGCAGCTCCCTTTTGCTCAGTGGAATGTCACAATAAAAAGGCTTCAGAATATGGAATTGAGCCCTTGAGGGGCTTTTCTCCCTTCTTGGAATCCCAGAATGGTTTGGTGTGGGAAGGGACCTTAAAGCCCATCCAGTGCCATGGCAGGGACACCTCCCACTGTCCCAGGCTGCTCCCAGCCCCAGTGTCCAGCCTGGCCTTGGGCACTGCCAGGGATCCAGGGCCCCACCCAAAGTCCCTCTCCCTTTCCCACACTTCACTGCACTTGGGATAAACTTTAAATTCCTTTGTGGGTACTTCAAAATTCCTAATATTGTGTCTGAATGTGTAATTAAACTGTAAAATTTTAAAAATCATCTGGTTGTATTCATTTTTTCTTCACCTTCCTGAACTTCAGTGGCCACCTACATTTACCCCAGGAGCAAACACTGGACAGAGTTGGGAGAAATTCCCCAGTTGTGGAAGAGATTTACTGCACCTCAATCATGAATTTGGACGAGACAAAAGCTCTCTCCCAGCCCCATTTCCTGCCAGTCTCTGGAGAGGAGCAGTGCCAGGTGTGTGAGTGTCAGATGGAATCAATCCACAATGTCCTCTGGAAGATGGCACCAATTCCAGGTGGACTGGAGTCCAGCACTTTGTGCCCACCAGGAACTCATCCAGCTTGTCCTGATTTCCTCACCAGATCCTCTCTAGAAAGGACCAGGGATTTGTCCCACACTTGGATAACCTCTCATGGAATAAATCACCAACTTCTCTTCAGCAACGAGCTCCACAGCATCCAACTAAATTTAAACAATGGGAATAATCACAAATCCATAATATCCCATGGTTATTGCCGAGCTTTGTTTACTTCCACAAATCTAATGCCATCTGATTAAATTTCACCGTGTTTACACATCACACCCCGGAGTTCCTCAAACAGCAGAAAATGAGATTGACTCTTCAACAGAAAGTGATAATGGAATGCAAATCCATCCATTTCCAATGTAGCAGATTGCATTGTTTGCCATGGATGTGGATCTCCAGCCCTGGCACCACACACGTCCTTAACTGGCTCACAGCTCATCCAAAGTGCTTTCATTTAATATATTTATCCTCATGCATAATTGATCGATGTTTCTTGCATAATTGCTCTTTTCTTTTGAAGGGTTTAAAGGGTTTTAGTTCATCTGTGTGGAAGGGTTGGGGAATTTAGGCAGGAAAAGTCTCCGCCACACAGACACGGAATTCACTGCCAAAACATCCACGTTCAGCAGAAGAGATTCTCTTTCCATGAATTATGTTCAGTCTTAACCAACCTGCTGAGAATGGTCACATCTAGAACATGGATTAATAATTAGAATTTTAAAAATAAAATCATTCCATTGAGCTTCTCTCTTCCTGCTGCCTTTCAGGAACACAAATAATCAACAACACCAAAGTGTTCTCCTTAGGGAACGTTCCCCTTAGCCTCGATCAAATGACTCTTAAACTGAGTTTTCCATCACAGGATATTTCAATCTCTGCTTGTGCTGTCCTAAAGTAGGGGAAAACTTCTGCCTAGGCTTCCAAAGAAGCCTAAATCAAGATCCACTGAAAAATACAAAGCTGATCAAACCTCCTGCAATGAATAAATGAGAAGCAGAACTTGTTTGCTTCGTTTTCTGGAATAAGGCAGGGAAAGGAGTCTGTTGGGCTGAAAAAAGCCCAATCCAACAGCTCTGTCCCTAAACCATCCCTTTTCCTGTGATGCCTTCAGAGCTAGAGACCAATCCTGGTAGAAAACTCCATGGCACCAAAATCCGTCAGCATTTAGGGTTCCAGCAGTCGTAAATCATCCTAAACACACCTTATGCTAAATTAGGACTCCCCAGCTCTGATGAACTATTCCAAACATAACAATACTTCTCCTAAATTCCCAATTGGCTACCAGAGCCTTCCAGGTCCTCAAAATCCAATTTAAAAACCTATTTTCCTTTTTTTTTTTTTTCCCTCCTAAATTCAGAAATAGAAGCCTTTCCTAAAATTGCAGTGATGCCTCCACAGTGATGATACCACAATGAAGGAAAGCAAGGGACAAAATAAACAGCAGCCAGAGGCTAAAGCAGAATTTTTCAGCATCACTCAATGCTGTGCTGTAGAATTATCCCCTCACAGAGCAGACTTAAAATTTCAGGCAGAAATTCAGGTAATTATGGTTATAAAGAACACTGAGTCTATTGAAAGTTTACAAAACCACAGAAAAATGGCAAATTTGGGCCGAAATCACCTTGCTGACTCACAGAAATGTGTGTATTTATCTACAACACATTCAGAGGTGCCCAAAATATTCTTCTTTGCCCAATTTCCTCTCTATTTTCCTGTTATCCATGAGAATCATCACACCCCGTTCATTGAGCCAGGCAATGCCAACATTCCTGATGGATTTATTTCACCTGAGGCTCATTTCGCTGAAGTTTTGAGGACAAAAATACCTTTTATGCCTATTTTTTATTTTAAAAAATATTTAGTAATGCATAGGGAATATAATGGTCCTCTAATAGCACGGTTAATTGCTGATATTCTTTCCAATTAGTGAAATGTCATTAATGCCTCTCACCAACGAGCTCAGCCAAATGTTAGGAGACATTTTTAGATGTCTTGTCCAGAATGGTGTGAAGATGCTGATGAATAGACCTTCCCAAGGGGTGTAAAATACCAAAAATCTCGCAGTCCTTGCTGCTCAGCCCTTAACTACAAAGAGAAAACAAATTCCTAATGGGTTTTGACAGATAATGAAGTTGCAGGGATGAACAAAAAAAAAAGTGTGCTGGTTGTCTTTGATGCATTGTTTCTTGAGGTGGTACCACAGTCTAATTTTGCTGCTAAAATTCCTCCCTGATAAATCACTTGGTCGTGACATTTAAATGAAGGCAAAAAAGAAGAGGCTTAAAATTAAGAAGTCTTTATGAATATGTTGTTGCAGTGGATAAATGGATTTATAGCAACGGCACGAAAATCAATAATTCTATTAAAATGGAGAAGTGATTTTCTCCTTCACCCCACACTCAGTGGGCTGCAGGTTACTCTGAAAATACAGAAATGTAATAAATTGAAAAAACATCAGAATGAGGGCACTAAAAGTGTGAGGTTTTGGGGTTAGGACAATTTTAATGAGTGCTGCAGTTACTTCTTAGAGCATCAGCAATCCAGATAAAATAAAGTTGGGGTTTTGCTGTCTGATGTTAAATCAATTCCCAAAAGCAGGGCTGAAAATGAAACCAACTCCTCCGTGGAGCTGCTTCCCAAAATCAATGGGATCAGGGCTTGGAACTGTGCCACAGCCCAGCTCTCCCCACCACAACAGCTTCCAGACAATCCACAGACACAGAAGAGGTCAGGGTTTCGTTCTCTGGGGAGTCACTGGAGTGACACAACCCCAAAACCACAGGGGAAAAACAGGAATTGAAGTGACAGAACTGGTCACACACTGACTTGAACTCATGGAGTTTCCTTCTCCTCCTGCTTTTGGCAGAGCTGTGGAGTCACTGAGGAATCAGAGGGAGACCTGGCTATGAGCCCATCAGAGAGTGGGGATTCATTTTAACTCCCAAGTCTGTGGGGAAGGACACTGAGCCCACTTCCCACGGGATGAGGGATGTGTGGGATGTTCCTACCCTCCACCCAAGGTGGTTCATCTCCCTGTGAGAGGTTTTTAAGAGCCTCTCTGCTTACCTGGGGCTTCAAGGGGCGTGGAAATCTTTATCCCAACCTGCCTTATCCTCCTCCTTCCCATCCCTGCGTCAGAGTCCTGTAGTGGGAGCTGAACCTGAGCAGAGCAGCAAAGGGCTGTGCACTGGGGGTAAATCCCACCTTTTCCTGACTGGACTTCCAGAAGAATAATCATTCATCTCCCTGTTTCATAGCCCCATTTGACACAGGGCTCCTTCCCTTGGTTCTCCCTGTCTGCACATCTCCCATCTCCGAGTCTTTGCCCGCTGCCTCCACCTGGAGTTTCCCAGCAAGTCCCTTCTCCCTCACAGTTCTGCTCCACAAGGCTTTGGAGTACCAGGCCAAGGGGAATGGCCCTAAACTGCCAGGGGACAGGGTTTGATGGGATTTTGGGAAGGAATTCCTGCCTGAGAGGGTGATGAGGACTGGCAAGGGCTGCAGGCAGCAAGGGTCACACCTGACAGCATCATCCAGCTGCTTCTGCCACAAGAAAATAAACTGAAATTGGGCCTATGTTTGTTTCTTATCCTCATCCACCCCACAGCTAAAAATCCTGTTCCAGGAAGGGTCAGAAATGAATTTCCCCTGAGTACAAAGGAGCCCATTGCTTTCCATGAGGTCACCCAGGTGTTGGCTAATCCCACATTTAGCCCTTGCAGAAGGGATGTGAAAACCTCCAGGTGGAACAGGAGCTCTGAGGGAACACTGCACCCACATGGACACGATATTTGTCTGTACCTGATGCCGTGAGATGCTCAGTCACACACAAATAACCAGAGCTAGGGCACTGTGGAGATGAGACAGCTGCTTTTAACCAGCACAGAGCTGCCAGAGAAATTCTCTCAGCAACAATTTTCTTAATTTGTCCCGCTGGTAAATTCTCTGGGCAACAACTTTCTCAGTTTTTCCTGCAATGGAGCACAGAAGTTTCCTTTCTACTTTAATTTTTGATAATGAAGAGCAGATTCTTTTCTATTATTTATGCCCCCAGACTGACCCTGGCTTTCAGAGGAGTCTGATTCAGACTCGGTGTCTGAAGCTCCCAGCCCCATCCACTTGTGCCACCAGTGGAAATCTGAAAGGGAAAGTTCAGCTGCCGCCCATCCAGATGAAAATGGTTCCCTCCATTTGAAAGGATGTGGAATTTTATCCGAGATTGGGTTTGACACTGTATGGCTAAAGTGAATATAATTCACTGTGAGCTCCTCGCCATTTAGAACCAATGGCCCATTCATGTGTAAATGCGCAGTTAAAGGGGGAAAAAAGCACAGCAAAGACAGACCAGAATGTCATCTGCATCCAAGCAATCGCTTCCATTGTGTTCCTGGGATAATAGCAGAGGTAAATATTAACCAGGAGAAGGGTTGTGCTTTTGCAGGCATTCGGGAATGTCCATTTCAGTGCCCAACCCAGTCGCTCACTGTATTTCTGGGTATCAGTCCTCAGCCCACAGACCGTGGGAATGGATTGCAAAGGCAAATTCTGTTTAATGCCGAATCCCACCCACTCTGCAGACAGAAATTAAGCATCCCTGCAGGCACCAATCCTAGATGACTGCCCACAAAAAGACCCCAGAGCAGGAGCCCGTAGACAGGAGTGAGAACAAGGCAGGGAAACAGCATCCTCAGCTGTTCTGAACCCCAGGGCACGGCAAACGCTTGGTAGGAACTTCCTTATCTATTTATAAAGGCAGAAGCCAAGCCTAGGGTTGAGTCCACCAAGGGAATAAGGAGTGACTGATACAAAGAGTAATTTCAGAATAAAAAGGTATGAAAATGTTGAAGGCCTCAAATAAAATAATCATCATGAGGCAGAGCACAAATGAGCAGGGCAGGGAAAGTGCCAGCCAAGAGATAAAGGCAGAAGCCTCCACGCTGACATAATTTTAGTTTTAAGCACCCTGATTTGTTTATAGACCCAGGTCCAAAGGTTTTTAGACACCACAGTTTCAACCCTATCTCAGTGCTCCCGGGTGAGGAACCCTGAGGCTCTTCCTGCAGTCTAAAACCTTCCACGGCGGTGCCCTGGCTTGAAAAGTGACATATAAATAAACAAACAAGCAAAGGACTCACTGAAATGGGCTGTAAATAATCTTCTCCTTGCTTCAGTGGTCTTTAGGTGAGGGCTCCAGAGCTCCACCCTGCAAATCCTTCCCAAACTGGGGAACTCAGGAAGGGGCTGGGTGCATTTTTCCATAGCATTTTTCACTGGGGAAAAAAAAAAAAACAGTCTGAGTTCATCTAGTCTCTAATCTCTCCTTCCCTGTCACCATTTCTAATCTAGATCTGATTTTATGGAAAACACTGCACTCTCTAAAGTGCCCAAATGGTGGGAATTCACTGCTGGAGGGTTTTGTTCCTGTTCAGCCCTGCCTGGCTCCGACTGCTGCTCACTTTGGTACAGTTGTAGATGATTACAAGAGTCATTAAGCAGCATAAAATCATGCATGCTGGCTAATTAATGTGGAATTGATTCTCCTTTTAGTTTCATTCTTTATGCCTGTTGAACTCCACTGAAATCAATAAAGGCAAGCTCAGTAAAGACTGCAGTAAAATTGATGCAAGTGAAGGACGTCGGGTTGGAGTTTAATGAGTCATAAAATCCAAAGAAACAGAAAGAGAAAATCAAACTTCCAGCTCCATCCCTGTATTTATTGGAATTGTGCGTGATCAGGAGCATTTGGGATATTTTCCTCAAAATCAGAGTCCAAGGGATGTGTTGGAGGATCAGTGGAGGAGTGATGAGAGTTCTCAGAGTGGTTTAAAAGGGGGATGAAAATCACAAAACACTCAAGCTGAGGCTGTGGAAATTTCCATTCTTTACTCCCTCCACAAACCCACTCCAGATTGACAAAGAACCTTCCCAAACTTCCCTTCCTTCTGCAAATTGTTGGAATCTCCATCTCCTTTCATCACCCACCTTCAGCGTTCAACTCAACCTCCGTCCTTACAGATCTCAAGGCTAAATTAGGAAGTTCTCACCCAATTTCAACCAGAGAGAGGATTTCAAAATTCAAACTTCACCTCTGCATTCTGCCATGAAAACTTTGGGTTCCTTTCTCCCTCACCCAACACTGCCTCTCTCAGACCAGCATTTCCCAAACTTTGCTCAAATACGGCATTTTTAGCCACCCCAGGAGTGTCACCGTGCCGTGACATGTGAAGAGGGGCTGTCATGTCACATTATGGGATGTGACACAGCACAACTTGATGGGCAAACCTGATATGACACCACAACTCCAAGAGATTGGCGTTTCTCCAGCCACGAGCTCATGTCACACTCCCTGCGAGAGATACGCACCAAAAATTTGCTATTTATCCTTTTTTTTTTTTTAGCTGCAGATTCAGCCCTTGACCTTTCAGGGCTGGCTGGAAATGAGCAGTGCCAGATCCGCCTGCCTTGAATGTTTTGACAACAGCTTTGCTGATGAGAGGATCGAGTTGTTGCCGTGCTCTTTGCAGAAATGAAGAGTTGGCTTCCAAACTGGTTGCATTTTACAGCCTTAATGATATTAGAGCATGGCTTTCATCCCCATTCCTTCCCAATTTCAGAAAAACAAATTATAAAAACGAAAGAACCTCAGAAATTGTTGATTCCTCCCAGAAAAGAAAACGAAAAGAAAGGGTCAAATTTCTAAAAGTTGTGTTTAGGTTTTTGCCCTCCGAGGCATTTTCTGTGGGTATATTCATGGCAGCTTTAGCTCAGATTCCAATCAAAAGTTAGCCCCAGCAATTAGGCAGAAATACAGGAATATTCCTGTCAGACACATTCCATGATAACCACAGCAACACAGCCAGTCAGCCTCTCCTCAGGGCACATCTATTTTTTAAATGAAAATCCACCCAGAATGAGCTGAATTTTCTTTGGCCTCCCAGCCCAGAGAAGGTGCAGGAAGGGATTTTTTTATCCAGCCTTGCTCATCTATTATAGCTCCATAAACTGCATTTTTCCTAAGGAGTCCTCTGGAATTTAGAACAGGCCCAAAACGGGGCTTGGGTAATTGGTCTAAAAAGGTTTCTTATTTATCCTCCCCATTTTTATGTTTAATGTGAATTATCCAATGCCAATCTCTCCAAATCACACGGGAGGTGTTTAAAAATCAATTTTCCCCCTCATCCCTGGTAATCAATGCTATTACTTCACCTTCAATGGCAATTTTGTCAGGGAGGTTTGAACCAGACTCCTGCTTATTCCTTCAGACTTAAATTGCATGGATTCATCCCCCTGGAACACGTGCAGCATCAAGGAGTGCCTAAAACCACCCTCAGGATGTGTGCACAGCACATCATCCCCGAAATTCTGCTGTAGGACCTCATTCCCCGGGATAGATCCATTATCCACTTGCATCAGCACAGAATTCCTCAGTGCAAGCAGCTGGATGTGCATCCAAGAGAACAAGAACCACCCTTCCCACACGTTTCCAGAGATGAGATCAAGGGGTTTGCCAAAAAAAAACCAAAATTGCCTCATGCTTTAGGCTTTAGATTCATTCCATAAGGATGGATGGCCACAATTAATGGTAATATATTTCTAAAAAATCAGGATCTAAGTCTGTGTTCAAAGGGAATTCTCTCAGAGGGTTGTTTCTCCACCCCATCAGCAGTGCTGACTCACTCAGCACCAGCTCTTAGCTACTAAAATTGATGGCAACAAATAAAATGTTGAAGTCAACCTTTCCTTGCAGCCTGCAGCCCAGGCTGGAGAGCGTGCAGCGGGAATCCAGGGAACAGACACAGGGAGAGGAGAGAGATCCCGTGGTGATCCCACCCATCCACCACCAGCCAAGCCACGAATCTGCTCTGCATTTATTGCTCTTTGCACTCTCCAGGTGATGTCAGTCTCAGGGAGATGAATCCTGAGGGATTTGGGTTCATCTGCAGCTCTGGACTGGGCTGAGGGGGGAACAAACTCAGCATCCACCAGAAAACTGCTCAGAAAGGGCTCCTCTGTAGGTGCTGAAAGGGCTTCAGCAGTGAATTTCTTCAGTTCTCTAGCATTTTGTGAGAACTCTGTCTTTCCCATGCAAGTTAACTAAAACAAAGTTACCACTTTATCAAACATCCCCACCTGCACTTGTTTTTCCCAGATTGTTGTGGCTTCAACCAGAAAAACACTTGGGAATGGACGTGTTAGAGTTGGGCCAACACCCTCGAGGGGTGGATGGCCAGAGAACCAATTACTTGATGCCATTTAACTCACTTTTTGTGAACTAACATATAAAAACCTTGGGAAAAAAGCCATTAAATTGGCCTTGCCACCATTTCTACTGACCTGGACTTGGTGTGGTTTTTCTACCCATCCGCATTACACCAGAGACACTCCTGGAGTTACAGAATACACTGAATTTGGAGGGATCCACGTGGATCATCGAGTTCCACTCCCAAGGTGGGAGTGAGGGTTGGAGATGGGATGGGCCTGCTCTTCACTGCAGCCACCAAACTCAGGAAAGCCACGTTTCCCTTGGAAAATCCTATGGAATCTGAGTTTTGCTCAAACATCTTCAACAAACGGAGTCCAGAGCCGCTCACAGCACTTGGGTGGTTGATCCTCTCTCTCTTCCCAGCCCTGCCTGTCTCCCAGCCCCGTGATCCCCTGGGATACTGGAAGCAGCTCCCAGCACTCCAAGGCAGCTGCAGGAACTCCCAGCATCAACCCAAATCCAAAGTGGTGGCTCCTCATCTGCCTCCCACCGCTGATATAACACCAACAGTCTCATTTAGATATTTATAAACCATTAATAAATCATTAAACACTCATTATATTTCCTTTCTTTTCCCCTTCCATTCAAGCTGCTCCTCTTGCTGGTCCTTATTGCCATGAATATTTCCAGCCCACAAGCACATCCCAAGTAACTATTCCACGAAGGATGGCATTTAAATCCTTTACAACCACCAAATGCTCCTAGCCAGCCTAGCAGGCAGCATCTGTTTATTTAAATGATCTGGGAGGACTCATTAATCCAGAGCACACAATAAAATTGTCAGTCTGGGGCACGCCATGGGTCAGGAAATGCTGTTTCCAGCCTTGACATGGCCCAAGGAAGATCATATCTGGTGCTATTAAGGGTTTATCCAGAGAAGCTGGATTTTCCAGCTTTTCCCTGGCTTCTAGATAAGTATTTTTTCAATGTTAAAACTGCCCATGACTGTCTCATGTCTTCAGAAGTGTCACAGCATCCAATTCTGTTTCCAGATGATTTTTGCTCCAGCATTTGCTCGGAGCAGCCTCATTTCCCAGTGCACTGGAGCCCTCAGGAGTACCAGGCTGCCACAAGAAAATGCGGAAGAAAAAGGTTTTTTTGACCCCAGAGAGATTCTCCACTGACCAAAGTGTGTAAGAGAGTCACAAACCAACGTTGGCACTGACAAAATCAGCTTTTGCCTAACAGAGGCATCAGGATGCTGTCATTTATTTTGCCTCCCTGGCTGATGAAAATGTTTCAAGCTGGGTTAGTTTTTGGTTTTTTTGCAAGAACAGTTTCCTTTTATTTTGTAACTGAGCTCATCCTAACGTTTCATAACAGAGGAATGCGAGCAGGAAAAAAAACGTTTTGTGCTGCTCCATTCTTAAAGAGCTAATAAAATCCTCAAATATTGTGTCTCAAGTATTAAAAAATCATATTTTCTTTCAGAAAAAGAGAACTCCAGAACTTTTTAACCAACTGAAATGTGTACTCACACAGTAGCTACATTGAGATTTCATGGTCAGAATGAAAACAGAGATTTTTTTTCCCTCAAGCTTCCAAAACTGATCTCCCTGTTTGCCTCGTCCTACACTGAGCACAGGCACAGCTAAAATAACAGATTAAAGGGTTTAGCTCTGCTTTCAGCATTCACTTCTCATAGTGATGCTTTAATAAAGCACAATTCCAAGCTGGAAATGTTTTTGTCATTAAGCTTGTCACAAATGCCACACAGTTCTTTCTCTGTACCTGGTTCACTTCCTCAGAGGGAAAAGTTCAAGCATATTCCCAAGAAACCTGTTGATTTTGTCTCATTACAAACTTCTGCTTCTTCCTAAAATAGATTTGCCTGGTGTAGGATTGAAAAAAAAAAGGGGGGAGAAAAAGGGGGAGTATTTTTACAATCCCTAAAATGAGAACATCTTGAAAACATGACTTCAATGCCAGTGGGGAGGGTTCCTGTGCCAGGTCCTTGCTGTTCCTGTGCTGTCAGGAAGGGCTGGGAACAACAATCCAGGGAAGCAGCCAGGAGAGCAGGAGAATCCATCCCTCCATCCATCCCTCCATCCATCCATCCCTCCATCCATCCCTCCATCCCTCCATCCCTCCCTCCCTCCATCCATCCCTCCATCCATCCCTCCATCCCTCCATCCCTCCCTCCCTCCATCCATCCCTTCCTCCCTCCATCCATCCATCCATCCCTCCCAAGGCTGCAGTTTGTTCTGGAGGTTTCTGCCAGGACACTTCTGGCAAGAGTGACAACTCTGGGGCTGTCACTGATGCCTTGAGAGGCCTCCTAGAACCAGAGCCCAGCCAGGAGTAAAGGGAATAAAGGTGGGGATTTATTGGAAAGGCCTCCAAAGGTACCCCTGGGGAGCCAGAGGTGCTGCCCAGATGGGCCCCGAGATGGACCCTGAGAGGCCACGAGTTCTTCCCACTTTTATAGGTTTGGTTCATTTGCATCTCAGGGTTCATTCTCCAATTAAAGCTGCAG
The DNA here is from genome assembly GCA_013399225.1 of Rhipidura dahli. Classification (NCBI taxonomy): domain Eukaryota; kingdom Metazoa; phylum Chordata; class Aves; order Passeriformes; family Rhipiduridae; genus Rhipidura; species Rhipidura dahli. The sequence goes on from VXAC01004330.1 coordinate 856,538, forward strand.
TTAATGATGGAATTGCCCTCAGCTTGCCCCCCTCAGAGGCTCTTTGGTTGATGCTTTTTGGGCCCAGTTTGGGCTGGGTGTCCTTGGAGAGCAGCCCCGGAGAGGCTTTGTTGTGTGTGCCCAGCACAGAGAGCAGCACTGAACAGGGAACAGGCAACTCCAGAGTGACACACTGGGCACTGCAGGGCTTGGGAAATAGAAAAGTTCAAACCTGAGGCATCAAGGTCACTGGGTGCCACCAGACCCCACAGCCCTCCCCAGGGTGAGGGGAAACCTGGAGCACAAAGGTTGGATGTGCCAGGGCAGCGCTGGTGCCCAGCCATGGATGAGCCTGATAAGGCCAGTGGAAATCAGAGTTTTTGTGGCACATCCATTCTTCCCTTGAAATCCCTTTTTTTCCCCCAGATGAAAATGAAAATCTCTGATTGACAAGATGGTTTAAAACAAAAACGCTTCCTCAGCCCCAAACACATTATTTTCTGCTCATTATTTTGTGGAGATCCCTTCTTTAATTACTTTAATGATGTTCTCATGATCGTTAACTGTCAGATCCTGGAGCAGCACCTCCCTTATTGCCCTCAGTGTTCCAAACACCCCCCTGCTAATCAGGGAATACACCTGAGCCTGCTCCCAGCACATCCTGGCTACTTCATCTCCTGTCACATAAACCCACCAGATTTTTCATTATTAAATGATACCAACTCTCACAACGGTGACTGAAGTGGGAGACATTAAAAATCCAGTGTTTTTAATGAGATAAAAACATTATCAAGCATTAAAAACACAGCACAGTCACTGCTAATGATGATCACTTTATGTTATCCTGGCAATCATTTTTCATCAATGTTCACTCGTGCAAACCCTGCACTGGCTCAACTTGAGTTAATCTCATCAAAATAATAAACAGGATTATTAAATTACCATAATCTCACTCATCTTTTTCTTTAGGATTATTTGTTGCAGCACTAAAATATTATTTTTTCAGCCTTTGATAAAACATCACGGTTAAAAATCCAGTTTTTTACAGGTGTATATAAATGCACATTATTTTTCTTCACCCCTAAAATCCTCCTGCTATCCCAGAACATAAGGAAGGTTTGTTAATGCTTTGGAACCTCAGTGAAGAATTTCACACCTCCAGCCTCTCAGGAGGATCTGCTCCCATCCAGGTGCTCCTGGGGCCCCCACCTCCCTTTGCAGGTGAGAAACAGGGAAACATCCAGCCTCAAAACTTGGGAATTTCCTTCAAAACTGTGGAATTGCACATGCTGGCAGCTGTCCTGACAGGTGGTTTGGAATTATATAAACCAGAGCAACGTGTCTGCTCCTTTTGTGATGGCTGGAAAGCTTCTGATACCAGGAGATCTGGGAAGAGGGGATTTAAGCTCTGTTTATGCAGCTTTTAGTCCATGTTTTCATTCCCACATGAGGAACCCACACTGATTTCATTCTCCTTACACCACATGAAAAAAAAAAGTTTGTGGAATGAAGAAGAACCTTGAGGAGAGGCAAATTTTCAGTTTCAATGTCTTGACACAAAGTTGAACTTGAGTGAGGCTTGTAAAAACTACAGTTACCCCAAACTCATCGAGAGAGAGTGGAATTGCTGTATATAACACAATATATTGTATTTCTGAAGCCAGCAGGTTCAGAATTTGGGGTTACAATTCGATTATCAGCATTCATTTTAGTCCTGGCTAGAGAAAAGCAGCAAACTCCTGAAAATATCACCTGTAGGAGCCCAGATGCAGAACTTTGTGCCTCGATTTTGTCTCAAATCCTCCCAAAGGAGCAGGAATCCCTGAGGAGCTGTGTCACACAGAGATGGCTCTGCAGAGAGACACAAAACCTCTCCCACCTCTCAGAGCCCCTGAGTTCAGGGCCAGAACAGCCCCAAACTCTGAATTTCCAGCACATTTAACCCCAGCTGAAACCCACACCCAGCACGGAACAGAAGCCGTAACTTTTTAGTCCCATCCATAATTCAGAACAACCTCCAGGCGTTTGCAAGGGCTGCAATTAAACAGGAAATTAAACTCTTCCCCCAAAGCAGTGGGGTGGAGGCAGGAAATGCTTTTAGGAATAAGCACACAAGGAGTTCAGGCTGCTTTTTTGGGGATTACTCAGCACATCTCCTTACCAGTCCCCTGCCAGGGTTTTGAGGCTGTTACCTGGAGCATCCCGAGTTTAAACTGCTTTAATGCCTCCAGCACGCTCCCAGCTCCCCCTTGCAGGGCCATTCTCAGCCTGGAAAATTGTTTCTCCTCCCATTGCAAATCCATAAAAACCACAGCAGGGCTTTCCAGGTGCTGAAGGCCAGGTTGAAGTGCGTGCTCCCTCCTTTTTGGGGGTTCATAAATGAGCACAGAAAGGAAATCTGCTGTCGTTGTAGGGGATAAATGAGGGTATTCCCTTTGGAATTCCCACTGGGCTCTGCCTCAAGTAACCCTCAGAGTTTTAAGGAAAATGCTGATGCTCTCAAATCTCAGCCCCAGCTGAGACAACCATTTCCTCTCGCAAAGAAATAAAACCAGGAAAATGTTCAACTCAGAGTCAGGAAAGAAAGGGGCACCTGCAGAGCCTGTGGGATGCTGGGAATGCCCCAGCTTTGGGCTGGCAAATTTTTCATCCCACAGAAGTGACAAAAGATGGGAATTGGAGAAGTGGGAAGAGCTCACAGGCAGCTCCTGTGGAAGGTTTACGATCCTTCCCTCCCTGCTGGAATAAACTGAACATTTCAGTAGTGCTGCATTTATTTAAATGCCACCCTGGCCCATAAATATTTGATTCCATAATGATTATTGGCAGTTAAGAGATCATAACAGCTCACGAGTTCGCCCCGTGAATTTATTTATTGCATGAAAGGATTTGCCCAGAAGCAAATTTTGGTGGTGATGAGAGCTTGTATTGGCACAGAAAAGGTAAATGGGAATTTTATTGTCATAAAATATCAGGATGAAGCTAATCACACCCCAGCTGTCAGTGACACAGAGAGAGAGATTTATCAAAATATTGCAAAATTACAAGGCCATGGAGCAGGGTTGGGTTTGAGGTTTTGTTTGTTTGGTTTTTTTCCATATCATTTTGATATTAAATTAGACAAGAGTCTATCTCAACAGCTGCAATACTGAACAGTTAACAGGCAAAATTCAGCTTTATGAACAGGAGAGTATCAGTCATTAATAATTAATTAGAAAACCTGAAGAGCCCACACCAGCAGGCTGACATGTGACAGTGCCAGAGGAGCCATGGAACCATGGAGGGCACAAGAAGTGGACCCAATTATTGAAGCAGTCTCTGGCTGGGGTGGTTCATCTGCTCAGGCAGAGCCACAGGAACCAGACTGGAGTCTGGCTGGAAGGAAAAAGGGGCTCTGCCAGCCAGGAGGGTGGGAAGGAGCTGGGAAGAGCTGGAATGTGGGGCTCTGCCAGGCAGGGAGGGCAGAGCAGGCTCTGACACCCCAAAGCCACACAAGCCCAGGATGGTTTGGGCTGGAAATGACCTTAAATCCCATCCCACTCCTCCTCCCACTGTCCCAGGCTGCTCCCAGCCCCAGTGTCCAGCCTGGCCTTGGGCACTGCCAGGGATCCAGGGGCAGCCACAGCTGCTCTGGGAATTCCATCCCAGCCCCTCACCCCCCTCCCAGGGAACAATTCCCTGCCAATATCCCATCTAAACCTCCTCTCTGTCACTGCAAAGCAATTCCCCCTTGTCCTAAGCCACAACATTCCCAAATTCCCTCACTCCCAACGCTTCCCTGCCCTTGTCCCAAGCGTTCACAACCCACAAAATCCCTGTTGGGGGTGCCTGTCAAAGGTCCTGCTCCACTTCAATCCTCACCCAGGACCTTCCTTTCTGCCCCACCCACGCCAAAGTCAAGGCTTGTCCCCTGAAGGAGAAAAAATAAATTAAGGAAATTTAGAAAAACCACCCTCAGGCAGGAAAATGTCTTTAATGCTCTGGAAGGAGAATTTAGAGACTTCCTTTATCTGGGTTTTTTGTCCATCCCAAAGTCTCAATTTGTTCTTCCCTGATTGTTTTCGAACTTTTCCAATTATCTCAGGGGGGCATCAATTTGTTTTCAAAGTCAGGCATGAATTTAAAACAACACTTTGAGCAACCCTGTTTGTTTCTTTCTGAAGGTCTTTTTAATGGCAGCAGCATCTGCATAGCCCATCAATCTTCCCTCCTGGATATCTGGAGAGCCATCTCTGTCCTTACAGAAAGGCTGCTCCAGGAGCATTTATTAATTCCAAAAGATTCCAATACCTCCTTATGCCTTACCTGGAGAGCCTCTCGATGACTGGGGACACATCAGGAAAGTTTTGCTGCAGTTGCCTCCAACTCGACTTTTTTCTCCCACAAAAATCACCCCAGAAAGCTCAGATAAAATGGAAATCATTGTAAATAATGCTGAATAAGAGAAATATCATTTTAGTGGGGCTGAGGAGTCTCAGGAGTGAATATTCCATGGAGCTGGGCTCTTTTAGGGATAAGGAAAATCATTTCTTTGTATCTGTGGCCTGGGAAATCCTGCAGTGCTCGTTTCAGGTGCTCATTGGGATGGCCCATTCATTGTAACTCAGCAGGGATTTGCTGGGATGAGTGGGAAAATGGGATCAGCAGCTTTTAACCCTCTCCAAGGCACGGACTTGGCTGCTCTCCACCCACTCCATTCTCTCTGCCCAGCAAAGAATTCAATATTTCCACACACTTTCTGTCCTTATTACCAAAACTTGAGAATTCAGACTTAAAATCAGCACCTAAACTTTTCCAAATGCTTCCAGGGAGACTCTTCTTTTTCCCTGAAAATATCCATTATGTTTTTCTTTAATTAATCTTTTAGACATCCACAACTTCCTCACGAAAAGCGTCACTAAACCCTTGGGATATTTTGGATCTGCCATGAATTCTCTCCCAGAAATTACCCACAACTCCCTAAAATAATCGTGGATAAGGAATCCCAGAGCTTGCAGAGCCTACCCCAACCATACCATCTCCTCAAGCCCTAAATTAAACAGCTCATTACTCACTCAATAATTAATTGCAGTATTTCTTAAGACTTACCCCTTATAGTCTTAAGGAAATGAAACAGAAGAAGAGAGAGGAGAAGAATTTCTACCATGCCCTTATTAAAGTTTCTACTGCAACACTCCAGGTGTTGTTAAAACACAATAAAAATGTAAGAGGTCAGATGCAAGAAGGAAATATAGAAGGATTATACTTTAAAAACCCAAAATATTAAGCAGCTGATGCAGGAGATGAGTCAGACCCCTGAATAAACTTAAACTGGTTTTTGGAAGGGAAATGCCCCCATTTTTTAGCTTAATTGAGCCTCATGGTTATTATTTAAATGTTGGGTCTGTTTCTTTATGATGAGATAATGAATTCTTCCTTTTCCACAGGAATTCTGCAGAGAATTGCCAGTAACCAGGAAATCAAAGGGACATTTCCTGCTTGGCTCCCCACATTGGCTCCTCTGGTTCAGGTCAATAACTGAGCTCCAAACTGAAAATTAACATGCAAAACCTGTTTACAATTGGATTTTAATCAAGGAAAGCACCTTACAGATGATTAAACCACAGTTTGTGGTTCCAAGGAAAGCCTCACTCAGTGAGCTTTGGATGTTTTTAGAAAAGATTTCTTTTCAAGCAAGGTCCAGAGTAAAACCCCAATTTTGTGACCTTACCACAGAGGTCATTATCCCTCAGGACAGAATTCCTTCGGGATAAAAGGATCAATGTTGTGTTCCACATGGGACAGGCTGCACTGCAGAACCACAACATTTAAAAATGGCACATTTTAAACAACAGCCAAAGCCATGAAGATGTTGCTTCAATCAGCACTCAGCTGCTGCAGCAACACATCGACATCACTCTCAGAAGTGCTGGTAACACACATTTCCCACGTTTATCATGGAATAGTCCAAAAGTGCTGGAAAATGATCACAATTTCCCCTCCTGGAGCAGGCCAAAAGCTTCTGTTTCTCCAAATGAAACAATCCCCTCACTTTTCAGCCCTAAAACACCAGCTGAGAGCTGGGGCTGGAAGCACAATCCCTCCCTGCCTTCACATCAAACTTCATCTCACCTCAAAGGCCAATTATTGGACTTCCCTTGCACTTCTGGCTGCATTAGAGAAATTTAATGAGGAAGCTGCCAATGCAGAGCCTTTCCTGCCCTGCATTAATTGCATTAATTGCCAGTTTTGTTGCATTAATGGTGAATGATCACTGAGGAGTTGCATTTATTGGCTAAACCATCCCAGGGGCATTAGCACCAGATTAATTTCTGCTCATCTGGGGACAAATTCTGCTTCCCATTGCAGGCAGCAGCAAATATTTCATGTGAAGAGGGCTCCTGACGGGGCTTGGATGATCCAGGATTAGACTGGAAAGGTTTGTGAGCAACTCTCCATGAGGCTGCTCCCGGAAAAGGAAAAGGAAAAGGAAAAGGAAAAGGAAAA
>VXAC01004330.1:865184-879997 GCA_013399225.1 Rhipidura dahli
TTTTTTCCTTCCCCCCCACCTTTTCTCCCCTTTTTCCCCCTTTTTTTCCCCTTTTTCCTCCTTTTTTTCCCTTTTTAACCCTCTCACACCCAACTCTTCAGCCAAACACTTCAGCTGAGCTGACTTCACGATCCTCCCTCAACATTTTGGGAAAAGATCCCAAATTCCACCTGCCCAGGCCCCTCTCCCAGGGATTTGTGGGATGAAAGGTTCAGGTGAGGCCGGCTCCGTGTCTTTCCATTTCTCCCCTTTCTGCTGCTTTACAGAGCTGACAGAAATTCTGTCCAAAAAAGATACTTCAGGGCTCCAAATAACTCCAGGAGCCTTCACCTGACAGCCACGGAATGGGGTGGGAACATCCAGGAGAATTCTGGGACACAAAGAACCCTCTGGAGTGCAGGGAGTCGGGATTAGTCCTGCATGGAACTCCCAGCACTTAAGCATCATCTCACGCTCCAAAAAACTTCCAGAAAGATGCTTTTCACTGATTTTTCAGATTAAAAATCTACTCTAAATTGGCTTTTTTTAAAAAAAAATTTCTGCAGGTTGTTTGTCCAGGAAATCCAAGTTGAACACTTCCCTTAATGATCCCCTCTGTCCTGGAGCTGCCAAAGCTCCCAGAATAGAAATCCAGCAGCTGGGTGAGATTGTTAAATCTTTTCCCATCTTTTCCCATCTTTTCCCAAGGGTTCAAAAGCAATGTGAGTGCTCCAGGTTTTCCTGGAGCTCACAGGTCACCTTTAAATCTGATTTATGGTCCCACAAATTTTCCTGAGGGAAATGTGGGAAGAAAACCTCGGGGCGAAGGAAGAGGAAAATTCCCTGGTTTGGCTTAGCAGAGGGAATAATTCTTGGAATAAACTCTGGGAAAGCATCAGGCAGAAAATAATTCCACAGGGAGATGTCCCACCCCATTCCAGGACTGAGGGCAGAAGTTGGATGTGGGATAACTGGATTCATCCAGGGACACAGGGGAAAACTGGAAACCCTCTCCAGGTGTTTTCCTCTGGAGCTCCCTGCTGCTTTCTGCTCTGGAATCACAGAATCACTGAGGTCGGGAAAAAAACTCCAGGAAAAGTCTTCAACCAAACACATTCCCACCAAACTGCTCCCACTGGAAGCTCCTTAAAAAGTGAATTGATTTGTGGTCCCAAAACCCTTCCCAGCTCATCTGCAGCCACACCTTCCAACAGAATTTCACCATTCAGCCCGGCTTGAAACCTCCCAGGAGTTCAGCACATTCCAGACCCTTTTTTCCTGGATTTCCAAGGTGGTCCCCGTGTTCTCCATCACTTGAGACACCTGTTCCTCCCAGGTTTGGTACCCAAATCCCAATTCCCAGCTTCTCCCAGGGCAGGGCCATCCCTGCTCCACACTTTGCCCGCTGCCAGCACCAAAGAGCCGAGCTGGCTCCGGCTCTGCTGGGATGGACAGGATCCACCTCGGAAAAAAAGCCAGTTTGCTGCTCCTAAACCTTCCAGCTGGATCCTTCTGGAGAATGGCAGCACAGGGAGGCTCAGCACTACCCAGGATTTTTTGCCTGCCTGCCTTTTCCCTGTTTTCCAGCATCACTGCTGCTTCCAAAGGAGAAAAACTGTTCCTGCTTTAGGCTGGATGCAGAGGGGATGGGCTTCTCCCGGGGCTGGGTGTGGGACAAGTGGAGTAAATGAGTGGTAATTCCCATTATTTGGCTCTGAACTGGTTCTGGAATGAGGAATGGATGAGTTGATGGCTGGAATGAGAAGCAGAGAGGCTGCTGCAGTATAGAGCATGTTTGCAGTGACATTTCCTTTGGTGAATAAATATTCCCCAAAGGAGAGTGAGGAGTGGATTTACCTGTGCTGGTTCTGCCCACAGATTTAATGAGGAAAACAGACTCTGCCAATGTATCTGTGAGCTCCAAAATTTTAATTCTGACAGGAATTCCAGTCAGCAAAAACTCTGTTACCTCCCCAACACCTTGGAGTTGTTCTGTCTGAGGATCTTGTCCTGGGAGTCTGGAATTAACCTGATGAAATTCTTGTAAGGAAGCATAAAATCAAACCTGGAGAGCTGGAGTTGTTAACATTTTATTTCTTCACCTCTGGAACAACACTTACTTTTCAAACAGTGACAAAAACAATCTTATCATTCCCAATAGGAAAATCCCACACTGATAACTTCCCGTGGCATCCCTGAATCTCTCCCCTTGGAAGCAAATCCAAACTCTGCTTACCTGTGAGTGGATCTGTGTTTTCCTATCCATCCATCTACAACAACACAAAACTGAGGTTTAAAATCAGCCTGTAAATTTGGGGGAAGAATTGGAAACTCCAGCAATCTTCCACCTCTCCCTGCGAGGTTCCTATTTCCAAGCCATTTGGGGCAATCCCATTTCTCCTGTGGGAAGATCAGATTTATAAATAAACAGCTTTATTTAGTATTAAATGCTGTTTGTGGTGTTTCAATTTGCCAGTAATCCAGTGGTGAGTGACACAAACACCTCTCCAAGCACTTCCATGCCGTCCAGGAGGAATTTGTGAGGGGGAAAATTTACATTTACAAGTCTCAATAAAAATGCAGAATTTTTTCACAGTTACAGCCCAATCGAATTTCCAGCACGATCCCATCACTGAGGAGCAACAGGTGCACAGCAATTTTGGATAGTGGAATTTCCATTTATTTTTTTTTCCCCATTTCCCATCATTTCCTGTGTTTTTGTGGTAAAGGGTGAGTGTGCCATAACTCAACACTGATGTGAATTCACCACCACTCCTTTTCCCTTGTTTTTTGGGACTTACATTTTTGTTTGATATCAAATTGTTGCTTTATTATTCAAAGTCTGCCACTTTAAGTGAGCAGAGGTGAATATTTGGCTTTTTGCCTCACATTTTGTAGGAAATTTTGGGCTTCTCCGTGTTAACTTCCCAGAGTTTCGCCTTGGGGTTGTGGTTTTATTTTTGGGTTTTTTGGTTTTTTGGGGGTTTTTTTGTTTGTTTATTTGTTTTTGGAGGTTTTGGAGTTTTTTTTTTTAAGTAGAGAGATTTTGAATTTACCTTTAAAAAAATACTTTGGAGCTGCATTTCCCCTTCCAAGCATTTCCAGTTCCCAGCTCACACAAGTTCTGAGGTTTTATATGAAATCCTTGAACTCAGACAAGGCGGGCCCTTTTCTTCAGCTGGTTCCTCCTGCTTTTCCAGAAATAAATCCGAATAAAGTGCTGCTGCTGGGTGGGAATGTCCCAGGCTGGCGGTCCTTGGGATCCAAGTGCCATCTTGTGTTCACACGCCGCACTTCAGGAATTCTCCCTCCGCAAATTCCTCAAATCCGCAGCTCCCGAGCAGAACGGGAACTCTCGGAGAGGCGTTTGTGTCACTCAGCACCGGATTATTGGCAAATAAACACCACAAACGCCATTTAATCCTAAATAAAGCTGTTCATTTATAAATCGGAGCTGTTTACACAATAAATTCTTGGGGTTTACTGTAAAATCCAGTCCCTCCAGTGGGATGCAGATCTGGCTGTGCCATCATCATCCTCATTGCTCTCCCAAATGGATGATTCTCAGGGGAATTCGAGTTGCTCGAAATTCCTATTTTAGCGGCAATTTTATATCAATTTGGTTTTATTTTAACAGAAATCGGGAGCTGTAAATTGTAGGTTTGCAGAAAAATTACGGGGTTTTAACACCAAACTGCTCAGGGATTAAAATCAGTTTTCCTGGAAAGGCACAGCTGAGGAAAATTTAAATTGGGAGAAGCTGAAGAGCTCATCTTGAGATATTTATAAAGTTTTAAGATAAAAGTTTCAATATTTAAAAATGGAGCTACATTTTAGAAGGAAATAGAAAACTGAATCTGAGTTGGGACCCTGTGGAATATCTGGGAGTCAGGATGTGCCCAGGTCCTGGGCATTGCAAAATCACCTCTCAATTTACCACAATTTCCGTGGAGGGGGATCAAGATCAGAGCATTCCAGACTGAAAAAGTCCAGTTTGATGGATTAATTCCCCCCTAATTGAAAATAATCCAGCACAGGTACACCATGGATCTACAGAATTCTGTGTCTGGATGAGCAGTAACAGGTTTATAACAAATAATTTCCAGAAATAAATGAATCACATTGAACTTGAACCCCAAATCTCTGAAAATAATCCATGTGGGATGTGCTCTGCTCGGCTGGAATTGCTCTGCTGTTTCTCCCTTCTCTACACTCTGCTTTCTCTCATTTTGCCTGTATTTAAATGTTATATCCTCGATTTTATATCTCCATAACTGAGAGGCTTCCTGAACTCCCAGGCATGGCCCTGCTGCCCCATCAGGAAGGCAAGGATGACCTGGGATGCCCAAATTCCCATAAAATCCCCAGGAGCTCTGGGCATCCAAGGATTAATGGAGAGCTCTCCCTTCCCCTTTTCCCTTCACCTGAGTGAAATTAGACTGAAACCAAGGGAAGATTCAAAATAAAAATGAAGATAAAAGTGTAAATTGTTTTTCCCCCCGGGCTTCATTGAGCATGCAAGGCACTGAGTAATAATCATTGGAATAATGGCTGCTCAAATTCCAAACACAAGCAGAGAGAGCTACCACAGATTTTCCAGAAGAAAAGAAAAAGTATCTGGAGTGTTTGCTTTCAAACCATTTCATCTTTTACCTCTGCAGAAAAGATGTTTTCTCTCCATTTATACACCCAGAACAATAAAAAACCTTTTTATCTAAGGGGGAAAAAAAAAAAAACATTAAAAATGTCTTAACAATTAATCCTTAATCCTTTTAAGAGTCCTTCTTCTAAAGCAAATGGAATCTCTGGGGATTAGAGGAGCACTTGTTACTCACTTTGCAGGGTCACTGAGAGGAGCTGGGTTAATGGCAATTAATCAGCAAGGAATGCACATTCCCAGAGCGTTTATTCCTTCCAGGATCTGAAGGAAATCGTGGGGAAGATGGAAAGGAAGATGGAAGGTGAAAATGTGGCTGAAAAAACACAATTTAGCCACTTTAGCACAGAGCTGTGCTTTTGCATCCCCTGCCACTTCATTTAAGTGTTTGCTTGCATGCAGGAAATGCTGATTAGAAAAGCAGCAACTCCTTCCACGAGCTCAGAGAATTGTGGGGTTGGGAGGGACCTTAAATCCCATTCTGTCCCACCCCTGCCATGGCAGGGACACCTCCCACTGTCCCAGGCTGCTCCCAGCCCCAATGTCCAGCCTGGCCTTGGGCACTGCCAGGGATCCAGGGGCAGCCCCAGCTGCTCTGGGAATTCCATCCCAGCCCTTCCCCACCCTCCCAGGGAACAATTCCTTCCTTTTTCCATTCCAACCCCATCCTCTGGCAGCTGGGAGCCATTCTCCTCGTCCTGTCCCTCCATCCCTTGCCCAGAGTCCCTCTGTATCAGCCAAGCTGTAAAACACAAACGCTGGGTCCCTCCCTGGCTGAATCCCTGCTGGGATTCACCTCTCCTGAGCTTGGAGGAGCTCATCCTTGGATATTATCCACCTTTCCTCCCTCCAGGGCTTCATCCCAGGGTGCTGAACCAAGCAGATCAGTTTATCAGCTCAGTTATTATCAAAAGCAACAAAAAATGCTGCTTGCATTGCAGATAAAAGGGGGAAGCAGCAGACAACACAATCTCCTACTTGAAAATAAGAGGAAAATCGAATTACAGTTATTCCTGCCCAGTCCTAATCCTCTGAGCACTGATGAACCTCCAGCCATTCCATGTCCCTGCAGGGACAGCCCAGAAGTGCTGATGCCCAGCAGTGATTCCCGTGCAGGCAGAGGTTCAGCACAGCATTTTCACTGCACAGTTTCCCATGATCAGTTGTTTTTTGTGTCTTTTTTTTTTTTTCCCATGAAATTCCCACTCAAACTCCAGCCATCAGCTGCTTCCCACTGCAGGGTGGCTGGGAATCTGCAGCCTCGTGAAGGGAACCTGTTTGCTGGGAAATCAGCACATCCTCTTCAGGAAAGAAGGGATGGAAAGAAGAAATTCTCACAAGAAAGATCCTTGTTATTCCTCCTGCATTGTTCAGCCTCTCCTGGATGAGAAGTTAAACTCGACCTTTGTGTTCCTGCCAAGGTCAGACTCACCTGAGGCCTGGTTTACCTCACACAGCAAAAAATTCACATGAAGAGCCTTAAAATTTCAGGGAAAGGAGGGGAAATTGAAAAGTTTGGCTGAGTTCTCCATTGTTTTCATTTCTCCCTGCTCTTCCATCTGTCTTATGGGAATCCTTTGTTGGCAGGGATGGAAATGTGGGTTTGGAGAGGCTGGGGGAGGCGTTTCCCAAGGACAGCATCCTGCCAGGATTCTGCTCCAAACCAGCCCTGTCCTCCAGCATTTATCCCTCTGGATGTGTTATCCCCGTTATTTTTTTGTCAAAACCAAGGAAAATTGTGTTACATCCCACCCTCCAAAGCAGCTTCCAATGGGTTTCATCAGACAGTCCACACCTCAGTTGAAAAGTGAATTTCTGCAGCCAAAGCAGGACACGAAACCATCCCCATGCTGAGCTGAGCAGGAGAAAAACACAGCCCAAGGAGCTTTCACAAAGAGCTGTGCTCCCAAACTGTTATTTTCATATTTAACTGGGCCTTCCTAATGTCATTAAAAATTTAGGTCAAGCACAGGATGTGCAGAGGTTCTCAAGAAGCACAGGGATAACATTTTCTGCCAGGAATTGATGGCCACCGGTGGGCAGCAGCAGGTGGCAGTTAATTGAAAAGTGCCTTATCTCTAATTATTCTGCTCCATCCTCCTTAGCAGCCCCATTAGAGCCAACGCACAAGACACAGCCTTAAATACTCCCTGATGTAAAGAGGATATTTGGGATGTTTGGGATGGTGATACTCTCCTTTCAATCCCTGTTTTCTGGATTCTGCTCTGCAAACCCTCTGTTTTTAGGCTGTATCTGTGGCCTTTCCTGAGCCATTCCCAGGTCTGCACATTCCACATCCCACAAACATAAAATTTAATTCACCTTCAGCTTTTTTTTTTTCCTTTCCCTGCTTTTCTCAGAGTTGAAGCATTTCTGTTCTCCCTGGAATTAAATCTGGGTTTATGGCTGGGTGTGCTGCAGCTCCTTGTGAGGATCCCTGGGATGCTCCGCAGCCTCGAGAAGTTCCCAACCATTCTGAGCCTTTCCCTGAATTCCTGGGGAGATTCCCGAGGCCGTTCTGATCCAGCAGCAGCCGATGGCTCCAGGAATGATTCCAACCCAGAGCTTCCCATTTCATCACTGCAGAGCTCAGCCCTCAGAAACTGCTTTTCCCCTCATTAGGAAGAGCTGGAACATCTCCTGAACCCGTCTCACCCCAAACCTCACCTCCTTACAGCTGCTCCTTCCAAACCCAATCAACTCCCCAGTGAAATGCCCACAAAAACCATTTTCATGTTGCTGTGGCTGCTCCCTGCTGGGGACAGCTCCCCATGGCCTCGTTTTCCACACAAATGTGATGAGATCATGGGATTCCAGAATAATTTGGGTCGGGAGGGGGCTTTAGGGATCATCCAGTGCCACCCCCTGCCATGAGGACACCTTCCACTGTCCCAGCTCCAAGCCCTGTCCAGCCTGGACACCTCCAGGGATGGGGCAGCCACAACGAGAGGATGTGGGACACCAATTAAAACAATTCCTAATGAGCAGCACGCAGAGCCCCTCACCCAGCAAACACTTCAGATCAAATTCCCAACCATTCCAGGCCGTTTGCACTCACCTTTCTCTGGAAAAAGGGGAAAGAATCCCCAAAATCACCTGCAAAGCCCGAGGCCAGCTCAGGAGCCATCCCCAAAGCAGCTCTGCTTCTCCCCACAGCATCTATGGGAATTCACCTCATCCCAGGAGCTGGAGGGGAAAAATCTGCTTTAATTCCTTGGAGCACCCCTGGGAGCTGCCCTCCAGGCAGGGCTTTCCCAGGAACTCCCCCTGAGCCCTCCCAGCTCCTCTGCCCTGCTTGGTGCCAGCTCAGGGTCCCCAGATGCCCTTCCCTGATGCCACAGCAAAAATATCAGCACAGGCAGAGAGATCTCCCGTCCCCTGCAGAGGGAGAGCTCCCAGGAGCAGAGAATCCCAGCTAAAGGGGCCTTTCCTTGAGTTCAGTGTAACCATTTCTGGCTGGAGCTCAGACAAAAAATTTCTCTTCTCCAAAATGAGGGCAAAATTTCCCAGCAAACTTTGGCCCTTGCAGAGAGAAAGCAAGAAAAGAACTGAAAATGGATCTTTACATCCCAAATTGCTCTTTATGGCAGCCCTGTGCTCCGAGGCTCCTCCCATCCCTGGGAATTCCACCTGGCAGCAAAAATAAACTGATTTTTCCAGGCTATCCATACAGATATAAATGCTTGTCAGAGGATCACTCTTGATTCTTGTCCCAGTGCGGATTTAGGACTGAGGATAAAACAATTAAAAGTGAGATTATTCTGAAATTAAACCCCACTTTAATGCAGGGAGCTCTGCCCCAACAAAACTTTGTGGCAGCGACAGAGAGGGAAAACTTGGGAGGCTGGAAAACGAGATCAGGGAACGATGCTGAGTTAGCAAGAGCATAAAGCAAAGCAAGAGAACTGATTTTCCAATTGCATTTAATTTGGGGAGTTTAAGGCTTAAATAAAGAGAAAATTGTGGAAACTTCTCGGAGCCAGAAGCCATTAGCAGACTCTAACTCTGTATTAGTTTAAAGGGATTCTGTCAAGTGCCTTTTGAGCCTTTTAAATTTTTTTTCCCCATGTAATTAATGTCCCTGCAACATTAGTTCCAGCTCCTTTGAAGCTGGAAAATGGGGTTTGCATCCTTATCTCCCCTGGTATTGCCCTCCCCTCCTGTGGAGACTCATCCCAGCTCTGGTTTGATTTGTTTTTATTGGGTCCCAGTGGCTCTGGGACCATTCAGGGGTGTGAGACAACATTCTGGGCTCTGTTTGGGGCCAAATCTCTTCTGGAACTGTTGGAAAAAATATTAATACTGGCAAATTTTATGCAATAAAAAATATGGATTGATTGATCCTCATCTCCCTTCTGCTGAGCTGCCATCACCACAGAGGATTAAGGGATGGTGGGATACAGAGAATTAAGGAGCAGCTTTAGGTGCCTGATTTCCACAAGTTCCCAGGCAGAATTCCTTCATCTGGGGAAATTCTGATTTATTAAATCCTGGGGAAAACAGCTGAAATTCCAACTGATGGGCTCAGATGGGTCCAAGCAGCAGCCCCTGGGAGATGGGAGCCACTTTTCCAGAGTCAGGGACCGAGCCTGGGAGTTCAGCCTGGACAGAAATAAGCTTGGCAGTAATCAGCACCCCAAATGTTGTGTGGCAATTCTGCCTGGAACGTGGTGTTCTCACCCTCCTGCTTTTGGCACGGCTTTGGGGGAAAAGAAACACCTCCAAAATGTGGAGATTTAACTGAGTTTAAATTCCTTATTTTTGCCATGGGTTTGGAGGGCCCTTCAGTGCAGGGTTTTGCTGCCTCCGTGAGAGAAGTGCTAAATTGTGTTAACAGGAGGTTTCCTTTCCTGATCTTCCCATCAGGGATATTTCAGTTCTTGTTACACACTGGGAGGCTCTGGGATCAGATTCCAGCAGGAACAACCTGTGTTTGCATCACCAAATTGAATTATTCAGGCAGCAAAACAACCTGGACAAGCCACGAAGAGCAGGAATTCCTCGGTGCTCTGGGTGTGCTTCTCCCTTTGGGAAGAGCTGAGCCCACAAAAACAGATTATCCAAACCTCAAGAAATATCCAGGAAAATGATAATCCTATTTAGATTTCTGATGGTTTTATTAAAGAATCAGAAAATGCTGTGCCCTGAGTTGCCACAGATCTCCTGTCACTTATTTTATCACATCAGTTCTCACGGGGATCTCTCCCAAGCAAGATTGCTTTGAATGATTTTAAACCTCTTTATTTTTCTGGTAATCATTTATCACCCACAGCACATTTTCTTTGTTTGAAAGCCCTCTCAATGAGAGCTCGTTTTGAGTTAAAATCCTGAAATATTTCTGAAGATCCAAGGGGTCTCTCCAACCACCACTGAAACAGCCCCATTGCAGACACTTTTTCCAGCCATGCAGGAACCAGATGGGCTCTGACCTGAATCCTTCCCCTTCTGAGAGTGCTTAAACTCCCAGGGCCTCTGCTGAGTCCCCCTCCAAGTCCCTTTGTCACCCCTGGTGCTGTAAAGAGCATTTTGAGGGATGTTTCCCACGGGGTCACACACAGCCCGAGCCTTTCCTCGGAGCCACCACTCGGAATGGGAGATGCCTTCAGCTGAAAATCATTTTTCCCAGCAAAACTCCAGCTCCCTCCCTGCCCTGGTGCCCGGAATGGATGCTGGCAGCTTTGTGCTCCAAGCAAGGAGCAGATTTGATCCATTTCAGTGCCTCCAAAAGGACAGGGTGAGCACCTTTGGCACCGCAGAGAAATTTCGGGGCTGCTCAGCACCGAGGGGCTCCAACCTGCAGCCAGGCAGGGAAATTCTCAGCCCTTTCCTGTTCTTATTTTATTCCTACCCCACCCTGGAGCCTTCTAAACCTTGACTTCAGTTCCTAAGAATTGAATTCCACCTGAGAGCAACAAAAATGTTCCAAACCTGAGCCCACAGCTGCAGTGCCAGGAGGGATGAGAAGCTCGGGGGCGGTTTTGGTCTGGAGACAGCAAAGGTGCAAGGCAGGAAAAGGCTGATTTTTCACAAATTTCCTTTGTTTTCCCTCAGAAATCGGAGATTTTGAGAAATTAAAAATGGTTGGAGCCATCCAGGTGCTGCCATTGCAGCACAGCATTAATTTACCTTTATTCAAATCCCATTGGGAGCCCTTTGTCCTTCCCCTAGGGATGGGGATGTGCAAATCAGGTTGTACTCCTTAAAAACTCCACAATTTCAGCTGAAAACCTCCACAATTTCAGCTGAAAAATTCCACAATTTCAGCTGAAAACCTCCACAATTTCAGCACAAAACCTCCACAATTTCAGCACGAAACTTCCATGATTTCAGCACGAAATTTCCACAATTTCAGCACAAAACCTCCACAATTTTAGCTGAAAAATTCCACAATTTCAGCTGAAAACCTCCATGATTTCAGCTGAAAACCTCCACAATTTTAGCTGAAAAATTCCACAATTTTAGCTGAAAAATTCCACAATTTCAGCTGAAAACCTCCACGATTTCAGCATCTTTGGGGGAGAATAAATTCTCCACACGATTCAAGCCACAAGAGCAGCAGCCAGGAGGGGACCAAGAGCCATAAAAAGGTGGGAAAACCCATGGAATTGGAATGTTTGGAAATGCCCTGCCCCTGCTGAGTGCTGCCTTCCCCTCCTGCTGCACTTCCAAGGGGAAGGAGGTGACCAGGAGGGAGAGAAAATGTTCCTGAACCAGAGCTGGGCTAAAGTACCTCTCAAATATCATTTCACAGGGGGGAAATAAAGCACTTGGGGAGGGAATGAAGCTCCTGGAAGACTCAGCCAGAACTGGAAATGGGATCTGCTGGACTAAAGAAGTAAAAAACTCTTCAATGCTTCTTTTTTTTGGAGGTCTTTTTCTGGAATATTTGGACTTTTCTTTCCCAAATGACACCGTGCCTCACTTCCCAGCAGCCCATTCTCCCAAGCACCACCTGAAGATCCAAAATATGAAATCTGGGAGTTGCCCAGTGCCCAAAGCAGATATTCCATCAGCTTTATGGTTTGCCTTTAATAACAACAGTGATTTGGTTGAGAAAAAGCTTTCCCTGCTTGACCTTCCTGAGATCCTCAAGTACAATCCCACTGTTGATTAAATGTTGTTCAAATACCAACTCCAGGATATTGTGATGTGATTTTTCACCAGTTTTTTGGGCTGAAATACCAGATTTGCTGTGCACTTGCTGTGATTCTCCTAATGGATTTTTTTTTTAATTATTACTAATTGGATATTTCAAAAATAATAAAAAAAAATATTGTATTGGCATTGGAAAGCCACTATTTTCTCATGGAAAAAATTCCCATTAAAAGGGAATTTTACAGCTGGGAGCTTCCAGAAAGGGCTGGGATTGAAAGCTGATTCTGCAGCAAGGAGCACATCTGGAGGATGTGGGAATGTGCTGAGTGATGCTGCTGGAAATGTGGATTCCACCCCTGGAGCTGGGATGCTCCGGGATGGGCATGGAATTTGCTGCATCCCTCAAAAATCAGGATTAATTGATCCCCTTTAGGCTGAGGAAGAGGAGGAGTGAAAGAACTCAGCTTTCCCTTTGATTTTTGAAGCTGAAGCCCCACGGGTTTTGTGTTGTCAGGAGGCTGCTCCTGGAAAATGGGGACTCTTTCCTGAGGGGAAAAAAGCAGGAAAAAGCCAAGAAAAAATGCTAAAAAGCCTCCTGCAATAATTGTTTGCTTCTGCACTTAGGAATAAGGCACATCATCCCCACAGAGCCATCTGCTCTGCAGCGCCCCTAAATTACATTTTAAACACAAACCTGAGGAAAACAAAGGCATTTCCCCCACTTTTTCCTGGTTTGGGGGCTTTTTCTGCAGCAGTTCTCTGCATTTCTCTTACAGGTGTCATCCCATCACTTCCCAATCATTTCTAATTCCGTATTTTACTGGGAATTCCAGCAATATCTGGAGGGGAATCAGGGCAGATTCCTGCCTCATTTACAGTTTGTTATCAATTATCCCCTAAACAGCCCCGCTCTCATCAACTTACCTCATTAACCCTGCCTTGTTAATTAATGCCCCTGCTCCTCAGAGCTCACTTATCCAATCTATTCCCTCTGGGAGATGGTTTTTCCTTCCAGCACCAGCCCTGCTGCTGGTTTGGATCCTGGAAGTGTTCAGGGAGAGGTTGGAGAAGGTTTGGAGCAGCCTGGGGTAGTGGAAGGTGTCCCTGCCCAGGGAACAAAATGAGCTTTGAGGTCCCTTCCAACCCAAACCATTCCATGATTTTTATCCTTTATCCAGAATTTAACCTCAGGCTTCAGCAAAATGGGGAGGAATGATACTGTTAAGTGTTTAAAATCCATTTTTTTTTTCCAGGGAAAATCATTACCAGGAACAGTCATCACTGGAATGTTTGGGATGCTGGAGTTAAAAAAAAAAAAAAAAAAAAAAAAAAACAAATTCTGATAAAAGGCAATGGAGGGAAGGCTGAAAAGTAAAGGAAAGAGTTTGGCAAAACTCAATACAAGGTCAGCAGATATCCCTGAGCACCCTGGGCAAAGTAAAGCACCCAACAAAAGCACCTTTGGGTCCTGGTTTCACTGGGAAAACCTTCAGGAAACTTTTCCTGGCTCAGCTCAGGCACAGCTGCTGCTCACACCGGGGATTCCAGGGGGGCACAACAGCCCTGGGGAGCCCAAATCCCCCCAAATCCTCCCCCAGGACAGGCCAGGAACACCTGCTGCAATCCCAGGCCCTGTGGGGATTAACCAGGAATAAAACCCCAAACTGGGCTTTAACCCTGAGCTGGTGGGAGTCAAATCCAAGCAAGGAGATTTTTATCCAAAGATAAAAATCCCCAGAGGATAAAAAAAAAAAAAGAGACCTTTGGCAAAGTGAAGCCACCAAGTGCCACCTATAGCAAAGGGAAATTCTGCTCCCAAGCATTTAAATTCCCTTAATGATCCTCTTCAAGCAAATTTGCTGCTGCTGAGCTGCTCTGCACCAGCCAGAGGAGACTCATTTGTTTTAAACTCATCTGCACTTTCTCCCTCAGAGTTACACCAAGTTCCTCAGTTGCCGGGCTGCTAAATCTTCCCAACAAACAGAAAATAAAAAGCAGATTGCAATTCATTCAGGAAGTTGATTTCAGCAGAAAGTAAAGTTTATTGCAGTGAAATTTGGCTGCATCAGCCCCGGGGGTGCTGAGAGCCTGGCAGCTCCAGGGTACCTCGAGCCTGAGGGTGCTTTAAAAGAAGGGACTGGGAAAGTTGGGAAAATGCAAACAATTTTTGAAAAAGCAGCTGTTTTGTCATTTCTGTCGGTCTCTGGTAAACACCCAAGGTGCCAAACTGCAGCAGACTGCAAATACCCAAAGCTTGGCTTTTTTTCTGCACCATTGCCCCACCCCGAGCTGATCAGGGGAAGGAATTAATAATTAAGGGTAATTATCTGAGTGGACACTTTTTAATATGCTGAACTCAGTGTGGTTTAGGAAGAGCTCGGGGCTCTCCTGAGCTCCTCCATCTGTACCAGTCCCAGTGAAGGCAGTCAGTATTTCACCAGCACCATTAAACATCTAAAATACAATAAAAATTATTGCATTGCTATCCAAGTCACCAACACAATGACCCAGCTTTGCTGTCACTTCCTTCACCTTCACAGAATCACTTGTACCCTCTGTGAAATGACAAATATTTCAGATAAAGCAGGGAAAAGCAAAGAACTGACGGAAAAAACAACTTCTGCTCCTGATGCCGTTCCACTTTGCTTCCTGCCCTGAGAATTCCCAATATCCAAGCAATAATTCCAGGCCAAACTGGCCCAGAGGGGCCAGCAATCCTCTTTAGGAGGCACCTTTCCCCACCAGGGGGGCAGCAGGTTTTTATTTGGTGGCTCTGCCTAAGCGCTGCAGAAAGGATGTGCTGAAAGCAGATGGCAAAAAACTCTTCCCAGATAAGGTTGGGAAAATTGGACTTGCTCAGAGGAGTCCCAGGGGCCTTATCTCAGAGAATTCCTGCACGAGGAGGAACAATTCTTCTCCTTTTGGCTGCTGCTGTGTCCTGCTGAGGGAAGGCAGCGCTGGAAGGATGAACTCTGTGAAGGGTGAAATGAGGGCTGCTGCTGTTCCCTGTTTGGGCTCCCACAGACCTGGCAGCAGCTTCAGTGTCAGGTTTGTTGTGCACTTGCTGGGAATATTTTCCTGG
>VXAC01004333.1:3771-22487 GCA_013399225.1 Rhipidura dahli
CTGTTTTTTTTTTTTTTTTTTTTTTTTTTTTTTTTTTCCACGGCTGCGAGAGATTCCTCACGTCCAACCCGTGGTTTTGAGGAGCAGAAGGACCCAAAAACCTCCAGGTTTTCTCCTCTGAGCTCCTTTGGGACACGCATGGAGTGGGATGGAGGCTGGGAAAGGGTGAGTCAGTAAAATTTCCGTGTTTTCCTGGGGGCTTCTTCCTCCTGCTCCTGTTGCTCTTTAGATTTAGTTTTGGAAACGTTTCGATTTGGGCCGGTTTGGGGGTTTGGATTTTTTTTTTTTTTTTTTTCAATTTAACCTGATTTTTGCAGAATAAAAGAGCAGCCTTGTCCTCTTCTCTGAGCATCCCAATCTGAGGAAGACCATTCCATTCCCAACTCGTGGAATGGTTTGGGTTGGAAGGGAATTTCATCGTGTTCCATCCCCCCTGCCATGGGCAGAGACACCTTCCACTCTCCCAGGCTGCTCCCAGCCCCATCCAACCTGGCCCTGGACACCTCCAGGGAGGAATCGGGATGTTTCTGAGGGGTTCAACCCTCAGGGGTGCCTCAACACTCCCCTCACATCCACCCCCTGAGGCATCACCCCCTTTCCCGGGAATCTGGGCTCCATCACCCACCTCCAGCTCCGGTGGGATCCGGACACTGAGGCACAGCCTGACCTCAGCGGTGACTGGGTGATCCCCAGTTATCCCAACCATTCCTCACATTTCTGGGATGAAAAGCTGCCCAGGACCTTTATTCCCGACCCTCTGGAGGTGAGAGTCCCAAAACCTTGGGAGAGCAGAGCCTGGAGCAGGTGGGAATGTTCCCCTTTGATCCAGGACCCAGTCCTGGGGTGGTGCCTGTCCCTGAGTGACCCCGGTGGGGAGACTGAGCCGTGTCCTGTGCTCCAGAGGGGACAGGGATTCCCAGCAGGCACATCAGTGGCGGAGCACCTCTTCCCCACATTCCTGCTTTTATCCCTGGGGAAGGACAATCCCTTTGTGACGGGGTGATGATCCCTCAAATCCACCCACAAATTGTTGATCCTACAGGGAAGGACGGGGCTTGGAGCAACCTGGGACAGTGGAAAGTGTCCCTGTCCTTGGCAGGGGGTGGGAAAAATGGGATGCTTCCCTGGGAGGTTGATCCAGCTCTGGTGGGTCCCATTCCTGGTTGGGATTTAACATCCCTGTGGATGTGGCACTTGAGGACGTGGTTAAGGTCCCTTCCAACCCAACCCATTCCATGATTCTATTCCTGGACACGGCCTCTCTTTGTTCTACCTGGAGCTTTTCAGGGAACCTCCAAGCAAATTTCTCTGTCTTTTAAACCTCAATTAAGCACGAGATGCCAACAACTCAAGCCCATGAATTCCCGCTGTCGCCGTCACCATGGAAACGGGAGACTGTTATCTTTTAATATTTTTAAGTTATATAAAGGCTTGAAACAACTCTGAAACCCCCTCTCCCCCCCCAACGATTAAACAAGAGGAGGAATGGAAAAAATGCACTTTTCCATCGAGGAAATGGTGGAAACGGAAGATCTTGAAGGTCTCTCCCAACACGAACCATTCCATGATTCATGTTTGCTGCACACATTGGGAATAAAATCCAATCCCATTTACTCCACTGAATCTCCACAGCCTGAATCTTTGAGTGCTGATGTTTTAATCCCATCATTTAACACGTTGCTCCCCTCTCCATTCCCCCTGGCCCCTTTCAAATCCAACCCTAAGGAATGCAGCTGGAGAACAAGACTCGTTCAGGACTGGAGAGCACTTTCTCTTGGGATGATTTTTTCCCGTGTCCGTTTTGCTTTCCCGGCTCTGCTGACATTCACACAACCCCGAATAGTTTCTGAATTCATATTTCACCTTAATTTCTGTTTGCTTGGCTTCTCTGAAAGGTGTCTGTGTCCAGCTGGGAAATCAGGCAATGTTGTTGTTGTTGTTGTCCCACCTGGGATGGGGAGCCGCAGGAATTCAGGCACCGCTCACAAAGTCCTCTTGAGTAACGCCGGATTTTGGGAGTGGAAAATATAATTTCAGTCCTCGAGAGCCTGTACGTGAGTCCTCTCCTGGTTCTTGAGCAATCTTCCCAGGGAATAATAAAACCTGTGAGGAGAGGAGGGCACGGAGCATCCTGGTGTGCTCAGGCCGGAGGAGGTNGTTGTAACTGGATGATTTTCAAGCTCCCTTCTCACCCAAACCATTCCATAATTCCCTGACCTTCTGGGTGCTCTGGATTGCCCCAAACCTTCCATCAGGATGGGGACAGGGACACTGGGACATCCCCCACCAGTGACAGGAGGTGTTTTATGGGACTGTCGGATGTTTGGGCTGGGAGCCACAGCAAGACGATTCCATGGGAGCTGGTCCTGAATTTGTGTCCCAAGGACCTTCCGATGGGCAAGAAAGGTGGCAGGGACACTGCAGATGTGTGGCTTTGGGATGCCTCTGGAAGGGCAAGAGGTGACAGCACCCAAAACTGGCGGTCCAAGGACCCTGTGGATAGTGAATAATGATGTGCAGTGGATGCAGGACTGAGGGTCTGTGGCACCCAGCAGGTTTGCTTTGGAAAATTGTAGAGTTTGTTCTTGTTATCAACATTTTTAGCAACATTTTGCTTTTTGTATCCTTTTCCTTCCCCCTTTTTCACAATTTATGTTTCGTGTTTCTTTGCCATCTCACCCCTCTTTTTGTTAAAATCGATTCTTTTCCCTTTCCCCTCTATTTTTGCAGGCTCGTTGCTCAATATTAATAATTCCTTTAGGCGGGGCTTTCTAACCAGGTGTTTTCTCATCTGTTTTTTGGCAGCCTTTCTCCCCCCCCGAAGGCCTTTGCTGGGTGGTTTGGTTTTGGCATTTATTCAGATTTATTCTGGTGGGGCTTTCTGGATTTACTCAAAGCAGGAGGTTTTGGGGGGTTTCTTTTTCTTCAGGGGGTTCTTCCTTCCCCAGCAGCTGCTTGCTTGATGGATTTATTGATTGCAGCTGGTTTTGAGGGTGGGGGCATTATTTAATCAGGACCTTTTCCCTCTCTCCTTCTTTTCCAAGGCTGTGTTATCCCTGTAGCCTTAGGATAGCCTCACTGGGATTTTTATGGCAGTCAGGGTGCTGGAATTGTGCTGTTGGAGATGATATTCCTCGTTGGATTCCTGTGCTCTGGTGACACAGCCGGGTAAGAGCACTTTTTTTCTCCAGATTTATGAGTATTGAGGGATGGCAAAGGCAAGAAGCGTTGTCTGGCTTCTTGGAGCAGAATTAAGGAGGAAAAATGGAAAATCGGGGGCCCTGATTCCCTGGGACATAGGGAAAGTGAACCTTTCAGCTCCACACCAAAGTGTTGTGAAATGAATTGTTTAGGTTGATTAAAGTCTGAGTCAAAGGCGCCAATAAAAGCTGGTTTAATATAAATTACATTTTATTATTTTTTATTTATATAAAGTTTGATGGGGAGGTCCACTCTACTAATTAAAATCCTATCATAGAATAATTATGAGATCGTCAACTCGCTACGTGGATGAAACATAAAAGGGCACATCAAATGAGAATTAATTTAGAATTATTTACGTGGATAACGAAGATTTAAGAAAGCTTAGCAGCACTTTATGGTTGTCTTATCATTGTTTTATTGACAAAGTGGTTCCTTAGAATTGAAATTAGAACAGGGACTGAACCGTAGCTTCCAGATGGCAAAATTGGTTCTATATTTACCGTAAGGAATTTAAATCTTGGAATCAGCTTCCCACCACAACAAATTCCAAAGGGTCATAGAATCGTGAAATTGCTGAGGTTGGAAAAATCCTCTGAGCCCAAGTCCAGCTCTTCTCCCAGCAGTGCCAAAGCCACTCTTAACCGTGTCCCCAAGTGCCACATCCATGTGGATGTTGATCCTTCTCTGGGATGGGGACTCCACCACTGCCATGGGCAGCCTGTGCCAGGGCTGGACAACCCTTTCCAGTAGGGAATTTTTCCCGATATCCAACTAAACCTCCCCTGGCACAACTTGAGGCCGTTTCCTCTTGTCCTGCCCTTTGTTCCCTGGGAGCAGAATCCAACCCCACCTGGCTCTACCTGGCTGTCAGGGAGTTGTGGAGAGCCAGAAGGTCCCCCCGAGCCTCCTTTTCTCCAGGCTGAGCCCCCTCAGCTCCCTTAGCTCCGCTGTTTGTGGGGTCTCGAGGTGACTCCCTCCACTCACCCATAATTTTTCTAACCTCTGGTCGTTAATCTTTGAAGTTCCCAAAGCAAACATTTCCGTTAACGTGGGAAATTGTTTTCAAATGTCCCAGCTTGGCCTTGAGCACTTTCCAGGGATGGAAATAAGGCATGGGATGGTTTCTGCAGCCCTTTCTTTGCCTTGGCCTCAGCACAGGACACAGGAGATGCCTTGGGCAGTGATGGTCCCTGTGGAAAAGGGACCAGAGCCCTTTTGGTCAGTGCCTTAGAGGTCATGAAATCGGACACAGAAGTCAATGCTGAACCCATGGAAAGGAATAACACATTTTTTCCCACTTCCTTTTTCTCCTCTTCCTTTCCCCCGCCTCCATCTTTCCTTTCTGCTTCACTGGGATTATTTCTCCTTAGGGATGGTGTTGGGGAAGGGATTTGGTCAGAACTGTTCTGACAGCAGCAGATTTCATCCAGAACCCCATCCAGATGAGCACAGCTGTACCCAAGCCTTGGTTTGGGCAAGGGAAGGGCTTGTGTCATGTGCTGGAAAGAAAAATTGCAGCAGTGGTTGTTGGTGCTGAAATATTTCCCTTGGGGTGCTCAGTATCTCTGTTGGGATGAGTGGCTTGGCCAGACTGGACACAGGATGAGCAGCAAAGCCAAGGCTTGCTGGAACTGATGGACAATTAATGGATTCAGGCCATGAGAGGTCGAAACAGCCTTGGGAGAAAAGAGAAAAAGGAGTCATCCAAGTCTGTGATGCAGGAAAACTTTATTGAGGCAAAAAAAAGAGAAAAAAACGGGAGAGCTTAATAAAATGGAACTGGTCTGAGGTGCAATGGGACAACCATCAGCCCAGATCATTTGCTTGCAGAAGGTTGTGCCAGAGTATCAAGGCCTTCCTGACCCACACTGGGAACAGGCCAAAGGAGGTGCCCGATGATCTCTGGCTTGGGAGAAGGGGATCGCAGCAGACGGGACTGGACGGAGCCAAAGGGGTGATGCAGAGCGGGGAGTGGGAGTAGAGCAGGAAGCAGATGGGCCATGTTTGCAGGCAGCCTGGGCTGGCCTCTGCTCTGTTGCCTTGCTTGGTGGCCTGAGAGCAGAAGCTGGAAGTGCTGAGCCCCTCTGAGAGTCTTGGCGCAGAGAGGCGTCCTCAGTGCCTGTGATGTGTTCCAGGGAGTGGGTGGTTGGTGTCAGGAGTGGTGCCGAGGGTCCTTAGCAGATGTAGCTGCCCCTTCTGCCATAGCAGCCAAGGCCTCCCAGCCCATAGCCACAGCCCAGCCCATAGCCAAATCCACGGCCATAGCCAAAGCCACCAAAGCCACCAAATCCACCAGAGATGGGCTGTCCCTGCACACTGAGTTCAGTGCCCACNAGGCTGTTGTGGGGCTGTGGGGAGGCGTGAGGGCTGCTGAGGCTGGGGCTGAGGGTGCTGGAAGAGAGGGGCCAGGGATGCAGGAGGAGGAGGGTCAGGGTCTTGAGACTCACCTGGTTGTCAGCAGCAGCAGGAGGAGAAGGTGTCAGGAGTGTGTGAGGGAGAGAGGCTCTGGGCCGGCTTTTATGTTGGTTGTGGTGGGGTGGGACAGCCTTGTCCCATGGCCTTGGGGCATTTTGGAGGCAGCAGCTCATGTGAGGCCCAACCTTGCATTTCATGAGCTGGGGAGTGTTTTCCTTCACGTAGTTCTGCAATTCCATGTCCTGCCCCTGAGGCTGTGTCCGTCTGACCTTGGCGGCAACATTAATAAGTTGATATTTGTGTAGGTTTGAGTGGTCAATATTTGTAAAGGAGGTCTTAATAAACAACCAGAGCTCCGGGTGACCTGCAATGCCATCAGTGAGGTCATTTTGTGGCACGCATGTGCTGTGGTTTGTGGATGTCTTGTGATGACTGGGCCCCTCTTCTGTGTCTCTGGATGTCCGTCAGTCATTGTGTTGCACCCAGGAATGCTGAGGGAGCTGCTGATGTCCTGGGGGGGTCCCTCCGCAGGAGCTCGGAAAGCTCTTGGTGCCTTGGAGCAGTTCCTGGTGGATGAAAGAGAGCTCATGGCCTTGTGCCTTGAATAGAATCAAGGGAGAGGATCTGGAAGGTGAGAGGTTGGTCAGGCTTAACTTGTGGTTCCAATGTTTTGGTCTGTTTGTATTTCTCAGATTTACGTGACAATGAACTCTGTCATTTAAAGTGTATTCCTTGACCTGCTTGTGAAATTCAGTAAACAAACAACAAATCATTGCCTGATCCCTCTTTGCTGGTGCCCTGACGTCAATTCCCTTATTCCGCATTCAAGCTGTAAGGTTTCATAACTTATATTCTATAAATGCTAATATTGTTTTTCTCTGGGCAAAACCCAGTAATTACTAACGGGCAGTCAGTGTGGTCCTCTTCCCTCCTCTGTCATGGTTCTGGCGTGCCTTTGTAAATTCTGTGATTCTGCGTCCTTCTCTCGAGGCCGCGTCCATCCGACCTTGGTGGCAGCTTTTTAATAGTTTTAACTGTGAATAATAGAGACCAAATTCTGCTGTTGATGGTTCATGTTCAGGGCAGGTTGAAGATGTGACCAAAACTTAGGAGAGGTGGGGTGTCGCCATTTAGGTCATCCTGTGGCACTGGTGTGTTGTAGTTTTTGGGTGTGTTGTGAGGAGTTGCCCCCAGATTCTCTGAGCCCTGATGGGCTGCTCTGGGCTTTGCAGCTGCTCCAAGTAGGAGGTGTTGCCCCTTCCATTGCACTCCTTCCTTCCTTCTTCTCATTTCTCCCATCTGGCAAAGTCTGAGATGAAACCTTGTCTTTGGGACTGGTTGTGCTCTTTGGGTTTCTTGGTTGCCGTCTTGATTTTAAGGTTTTGCTATGCAGAGCCTTTGGGGTCTTGGGCTTAAGACTGAGGTCACATCTCTGGGCAATGTCTGGTTGTGCGAAAGAGGGTTTGGAGGTTGCCCAGGGCTGTTGGAGCTGAGCATTGCGTGATCCTCAACAACCATGCAAGTCTGGGTTTTGTCAGTGCCCAGAGTGATGGCCTGAGAAGTGTCTGAAGGGCTGACCCTAAAGGCTTGTGGTCAGTGTCCCAAAGTGCAGATGGTAGCAAGGCTCCTGAGCTGTAGCCCAGGAGCTGGATCCACTGGGCCAACCCTGAAAACCTGAGTGGTCCTGGACATCAGCTGGAGCTCAGCAGGGGCAGCTATCAAGGGCTTTTTCTTGGGGGGCAGTCATGCCAGGTAGGAAGGAATGTCTGGCTGTCACTTGGAACAATTATTTTCTTCTCTGAAAAAACCTTTGTGGTTCTGGGTTAGAAGAAATGATGCAAGAGGTGTCCCTGTATCTTGGGAACAGGGACCCCAAGTCTTTAGGTCATGGTTGGGAAAAATGTTATGACCAAGAAGGGAGAGGTGACTCTTGCTGTATGTTTAGCACTGGTGAGGTCGCATGTGAGGGGTTGTGGGCAGTCCTGGGCTCCCCAGTGTGAAAATTAGGTTGATTTAATGAATCAAGACCATTTCAGGGCCAGCACGATTCTAAAGGGGCTGGAGGAGCTTTCCTAGAGGAGAGGCTGAGAGAGCTGGGACTCCCAGTGCCCCGAAGGGTCTACAGGAGAATGTCATCAGTGTGTGCAAATCTTTGATCACAGGGATTGAAGATGAGGAGGAATGGCTGTTCTCAGCAGTGCATGTGTGGCAGACTCGAGGCCTTGGGCACAACAGATGGAATTATATGGGAAAAGAAAGCAAGAGTTTTTCAGTGTGAGGTTGGTCACTGGGTGGAAGAGGTGGTTGAGACTCTGCTGGGAGACCAAAACATGAACTGTCCAAGGTCCTGGAAATTCTGCTCTTGCTCGTCTTGCTTGAGCAGAAGGGAATGAAGCCCTTTACACTCTAGAGTTCCCGCCCAAGTGGAAGATTTTATGACTGTTTGTTCGAAGGGCTCGGGAGTCCTGCTGGGAGGAGAGTTTGTCAAGTGTGGGGTGGTGGAGAAAGACTTTGCCAGAGCCGTGAGCAGGAGAGAAACTGTTGTGTCAAAGCCCTTGGTGTAGCACGTGCTGGGCTTGAAGAATGTTATGGAAGGTTTCACCCCTTTTCTGCCTACTGTGCCAGTCTTGGTCATTACTGGTGGTGACATATTTCCTAGAGAAAAGTGTTGTGCCCATTTTCCTTTCACCAAAATCCTGTTGAGACCAGGCACTGGTGCTGGGTGATGATGTGAGACCATTGGAGTCCAAAAAGGAAGAGGAGGCATTTCAGGTTTGATGCAGAAAAACTTTATTGAGGTTAAAGAATGAAGAGACAGGAGAAGGATGTAGAAGGGATTGAGTGTGAGGTGCAAGTAGGGCGACCATCAGCTGAGGTGCTTTGGCTGTAGGAGCTGTTGCCAGAGCACTGAGCTAGTGCTGCTGAGGGCTCTTAGCAGTTGTAGCCACACCTTCTACCGTAGTAGCCCAGGCCTCCCAGCCCATAGCCACAGCCCAGCCCGTAGCCAAATCCACGGCCATAGCCAAGGCCATAGCCACATCCACGGCCATAGCCCAGCCCGTAGCCAAAGCCACCAAAGCCACCAAATCCACCAGAGATGGGCTGTCCCTGCACACTGAGTTCAGTGCCCACAGCAGCCGAGGAGGTGGATCCAACAGCGGTGTTCTGGGGGAAGGAGGTCATGATGGGTCCTGGCAGGGTGACCAGCACAGGGGAAGGCTGGATGACAACACGGGAGTCCTGGCATTGCAGGGCACAGGGCTCGTTGCAGCTGTTGGCCAGCGGGGTGGGTCCGCAGGGATTGCAGCAGGCCATGGGTGTGGTGTGGAGGGTCCCTGGAAGAGAGAGAGGAGTGAGGCTCGGAGGGTGCGAGGGGCTGTGTATCAGGAGAGGAGGGAGTGTGGAGGTTGTTGTGGGGCTGTGGGGAGGTGTGAGGGCTGCTGAGGCAGGGGCCGAGCATTCTGGAAGAGAGTGGCCAGGAGGGGTCTGGAGCAGGAGGGTCAGGGTCTTGAGACTCACCTTGTTGGCGGGAGCAGGAGGAGAAGGTGTCAGAAGTGTGTGAGGGAACGAGGCGCTGGGCTGGCTTTTATGCTGGTCCAGGAGGGGCAGGACCACTTTGTCCCATGGCCTTGGGGCAGTTTTCAGGCAGCAGCTCTTGCCTGGCCCAGCCTTACGAGTCCTGAGGTGGGGAGTGTTTTCCTTCCTGAAATTCTGCAGTTTCGTGTTCTTCCCCTGAGGCTGTGTCCATCTGATCTTGGCGTCACCTCTGAATTGCCCGAATTAGAGACCAGTGTGTGGCTATTGATGGCGCGTGTCAGGACACGTAGAAGATTCACCCAGAGCTGAGGAGGATTGTGGTGTCATCCGAGGTCACTCCATGGCATATTGAGAACGTGTCCTATTTGCATTCTTGCCTTCTGCCTGAAAGAACTCCCAGCTCTCTTAGCTTATCCCTGTTTTAAGGACAGTCCAGGCCACAACCCTCTGGGCCCAACCTTTCAGAGCCTTTTGAGGCCACCACACTGGACACCTTGACTTGCCTGGGTTGTTGAGGATCATGCAGTACTCACCTCCAAAAGCCCTGGGCAAATTCCGAATCCTCTTTCAAACAATCAGGCATTGCCCAGTGAAGATCTCACTCCCCAACACTCAGCCCAAGTCAACATTCAAAGGTTTCGATATTCAAAGACCTTGAATATCGAAACTTTTCAGACAAGAGGGAAACAAAGACACCCACAGCACACAAACTATGATAAAGGTGATGTCTCCAGTCAGGCTTTGCCAGCCAGGGTTGTAGAGGCAACTGAGGTCAGTAAAAAAAAGTGTACCAATACCTCTCAGGTATTATTTCTTCAATTCCACTACCCACTGCCACTGTTTGTTCTTCCATTTCATCACACAACTGCATGGAAAATTGCATGGAGAGGGGGAATGGGATGGAAGGGGCAACACCACCTCCTCTGGAACATCTGCAAAGCCCAGAGTAGCCTGTCAGGGCTGCATGAGACTGGGAGCAACTCCTCACAACATACCAACAAACCATGGCAACCCAGTGCCACGGGCTGACCTCTATGATAACACCACACTTCCCTGAAGCTTTGCTCATCCTGTGCCCAAATTTGGTCATCTTGTGCCTGAGACCAGAATTTGGTCTCTAAAATACACATCCTAAAGACTACCACCAAGGCAAGATGGAGACAGCCTCAAGAGAAGAGCATGGAATCTCAGAATTCCACAAAGAAATGCCCAGATAATGACAGAGGAGGAAAGAGGAGATTGTTGACCATGCATTAGTAATTACTGGCTCTTTGCTAAGAGGAGCATAATGCTAAGACTTGAAGGATATAAATTATGAATCCTTGTGGCTTGAACGCGGAATAAAGAATTGATGTCATAGACCAGCTGAGGAACAAAGGGAACAGCCCAATTTGTTGTTTATTTCTAAGATTTCTTAATGAGGTCAACAAATACACTTTAAATTACATCCTACATTGTCATGTAAATTTCAGAAATCCGAGTTGTCCATAACAATGCAACAAGTTCGGCCTGAACAGCCTCTCTTTTTCCAGATCCTCTCCCTTGATTCTATTCAAGACATGAGGGCATGAGCTCTCATTCATAAATCAAGAACTGCTCCCAGGTTCCGGGAGCTTTCCAAGCTGTTGCACAGTGACCTCCCCAGGACATCAGCAACTCCCTCAGCATCCCGGGGTGCAACACAATGACTGATGGACATCAAGTGGCACAGAAGAGGAGCCCAGACTTCCCAAGACATCCACAAACCACAGCACATGTGTGCCACAAAAATGACCTCACTGATGGCACTGCAGGTCTTCTGGGCTCTGGCTGTTCATTGAGCCCTCCCTGACACACACTGAACAATCAAATCCACCCAAATATGAACTTCTTAAAGAGGCTGCCAAGGTCGGATGGACACAGCCTCAGGGGCAGGACATGGAATTGCAGAACTACGTGAAGGAAAACATTCCCCAGCTCATGACTTGCAAAGTTGGGCAGCCACATGAGCTGCTGCCTTCAAAATGCCCCAAGGCCATGGGACAAGGCTGTCCCACCCCTCCACATCCAGCATAAAAGCCGGCCCAGAGCCTCTCTCGCTCACACACTTCACCTGCCACCTTCTCCTCCTGCTCCTGCCAACCAGGTGAGTCTCAAGACCCAGACCCTCCTGCTCCTGCCACCCGGCCCCTCTCTGCCAGCATGCTCAAACCCAGCCCTAGCAGCCCTCACCCCTCCCCACAGCCCCACAACAGCCTCCACACCACCTTCACCCTCCTGCATCACTGCTCCTCACACCCCCACACCCCCCTGCCCTGCCTCAACCCTCTCTCTTTCAGGGACCCTCCACACCACACCCATGGCCTGCTGCCGTCCCTGTGGACCCACCCCACTGGCCAACAGCTGCAACGAGCCCTGTGCCCTGCAATGCCAGGACTCCCATGTCGTCATTGACCCTTCCCCTGTGCTGGTCACCCTGCCAGGACCCATCATGACCTCCTTCCCCCAGAACACCACTGTTGGATCCACCTCCTCTGCTGCCGTGGGCACTGAACTCAGTGTGCAGGGACAGCCCATCTCTGGTGGATTTGGTGGCTTTGGTGGCTTTGGCTATGGGCTGGGCTATGGCCGTGGATTTGGCTATGGGCTGGGCTGTGGCTATGGGCTGGGAGGCCTTGGCTGCTATGGCAGAAGGGGCGGCTACAACTGCTAAGGACCCTCGGCACCACCCCTGACACCAACCACCCGCTCCCTGGAACACATCTCAGGCACTGAGGATGCCTCTCTGCACCAAGGCTCTCAAATGGGCTCAGCACTTCCAACTCCTGCTCTCAGAGCACCAAGCAAGGCAGCAGAGCAGGGGCCATCTAGGTCTGCCTGCAAATATGACCCATCTTCCTCCTTCTCTTCTCCTACTCCCTGCTCTGCAATGCCCTTTGGCTCTGTTCCATCCCCTCTGCTGCAAATCTCTTCTGCCAGGCCAGAGAGCATTGGGCACCTCCTTGGGGTTGCTCCCAGTGTGGGTCAGGAAGGCATTGATGTTCTGGCCAAACCTACTGCAACCTGAGGACCTCGGCTGATTGTTGCCCTACTCGCACCTCGGACCAGCTCCCTTCCACTGGCTCCTCATACTTTTCACTCTTCTACCTCAATAAAGTTTTCCTGCATCATAGCCTCAGATGAGTCCTTCTTCTTTCTTCTCCCAAGGCTCTTCCAATCTTACTCAGTAATAAGCCAGGATTGTAGAGGCAACTGGGGTCGGTGAAAAAGTGTGCCAAGGCCTCTCAGATATTATTTCTTCAGTTCCACTACCCACTGCCACCGTTTCTTCTTCCATTTCATCACACAAACCCTTCAGCTATTGAAACACACACGTGGATACACCAATGCCGGTCTATCACTGCCTCTGGCACAAGCCCCTCATGGGTGGTGTGTTCAATTTGTATGGACACCCGTTGCTTCTGATCCTCATCATCTTCTGGGCCCATTTTCAGCTCTGGTTGAGCAGGTTCATGTCTTCCTTGTCTTCAGTTCCCAGAGCTGAACACACAACTTCAGTCTCACCAGATTGGGGCAGAGGATCAGAATCCCCCCTCTCACCTGCTTCCCACACTGTGGGGATGAGCCCGGGACACAGCGGGGTTTCTGTTTGGCATGTTCATATGGCGGGGCATGTCCAGTTCTTCATCCGCCAACACCCCATGTGCTCCTCCTTGAGCTCAATCCCCTCATCACTCAGCCCGTATCCTGCAGGTTTGGGATTCCTCCAATCCAGGTGCAGTGGATTCTGCCCCTCTGCTCTGCTCTGGTGACACTGGAGAACTCTGTTCATCTCTGGGTTACTGGGAATAAGGAAGACAAGACTCTGCTGGAGGATATCCAGTGAACAGCCTTGAGGATCTACTGCTGAAGGTTTGGGACAGCCATTGCCCATGACATTGGGGCATTTTTCAGGTTAGCTGCCCTTGCCTGGCAGCTAGCCTGGCAGCCTGGTGAATTATGAGATTTGGGAGTGTCTTGCCTACCCCGCCACAACTCTGCAATTCCATCTCCTTCTCTTGAAGCCATGCCCTTCTTACCTTGGCAGAAGCTTTGATGAGTTGGTAGTCATTCCAGAGCTGCTGGATTGGGGAAGAGGTACCAATATCCTGTACCTGGACTTCTTCAAGTCCTTTCTTCCTGTTCCAGACAACATCCTTGTCTTGAGCCTGGAGAGATGTGGATATTGGTAGGACCCTTTGGTGGATAAGGAACGGGCAGGGTGGTCTCACTCAGAGATTTATGGTCAATGGCTTCATGTCCCCGTGTGGAGATGTGGGATGAGCGGTGACCATCAGAAACTTGTTGGGATCATTATAATTTTGCACCATTGTCAGAGATCTGGATGCTGGGATTTGTTGGGATGATCGGAAAAACTGCAGACCACACCAAGCTGAGTGGTGTGGTTGGTTGTCTGGAGGGAAGGGATGACATCCAGAGGGGCTGGAACAGGTTAAGGGTGTGGGATATTGTCAGTCTCATGAAGCTGAACAAGGCTGAGTGCAAGCTCCTACATCTGGTTTGGAGCAATGCCAAACATGGCTGTAGACTGGATAATGAAGGGCTCGAGAACAGCACAGAGGCGAAGTGTTGGGGAAGATGAAAGAGGAAAGCCTTATAAATATGATTACCTGGCAAAAGATGCTGAGAACATGGAAACTATAAGCGAGATTGAAATGAAGACAAGCTTTGAGATACCAAACCTCAGTTACTGAACAACTAGAAAACAACAGTACAGCTGACTGGAGGTAATCCCCCTCTTGATGAAGCAATACCCTCTGCTTGCAGACAGGTCCAAGGATCAGAGCAGACCCTGCCAATTTGGCAGAGGGGCCAAAAAGCAGTTTTTAGGGTTTAAAATATAACGCCGTATGGTAATGTGATGATTTTTATAGGCTGTATGTAAATGTTGTAGGATTTGTAGCTTGTTCTAGATTAGTTAATGAAAATCAGAATATTCAACACAGAAGATGATTTATTGTATTTTAAACGGCAGCCACTCTCTTTTCCTCTCGTCTTTGACCCTCTCTCTACTCTCTTGCTTCTCTGACCTGCTTTGGGCTGCGTCTGGCAGCTCCTACCAGGTCTCCTACACCCACACCCTTTCGAAATAAACCCCATGCTCTAAGACCTGACTTCAGAGATCTCTTGTCTCTGTCCCAGCCATCTGAAATAGACCACCCAAATCCTACAGAGAGGGACTTGTTGTTGGATGAAGAACTGGACATGCCCAGCTGTGTGAATTCACTGACCAGAAACTCCCTGTGAGCTGGGCTCATGCCCATGGTGTGGGAAGCAGGTGAGGGGGCGGCATTCTGCTCCTCTGCTCTGGTCTGGGTAGACTGGAGTTGTGTGTTCAACTCTGAGACCTGAAAATAAGGAAGACATGAAGCTGCTGAAGCAGATTTATTGATGGGCCTGGAAGATGATGTGGGGGTCTGGAGCAACTGGTGTCCAGGCAAAATGAACACACAACCCATGAGGGGCTTGTGTCAGAGTCCAGGATAGACCTGCATTGGTGTATCCAGGCCTGTGTTTAAGCAACTGAAGTGCTTCTGTGTGATGCACAGAGTGTGCCAGTGTGTCCTAGTGGGTAGTGGAATGGCAGAACCAATTCCTAGGATAGGTGTTGGTGCAATTTGCACCCTCCACAAATGGCTTCTGGAAACCTGGATTTGTGTTAAGTGTGGTTAGCACAACTTTGTCAGAAAGAAATTAAAGGAGACGTCTCAGGTTGCAAGAGAATTTTATTGAGGCAAAAGAAGAGTGAAAGGTCACGAGCAGCATCCACTGGAAGGGAGCTGGTCTGAGGTGCAGTCAGGGCGACCATCAGCCCAAGAGCTTTGCTTGCAGTAGGCTTGGGCAGAACATCAAGGCCTTCCTGCCCTGGAGTGGCAACAGCCCACCAGAGGTGCCTGATGGTGTCTGGCTTGGCAGAAGGGGTTTGCAGCAGAGGGATGGGGCAGAGCGGAAGGGGCGATGAAGAGCAGGGAGTAGGAGTAGAAAAGGAGGCAGATGGGCCATGTTTGCAGGCAGCCTGGGCTGGGCCTGATGGCTGCTGCCTCACTTGGTGCCCTGAGAGCAGTTGCTGGAAGCGCTGAGCCCATTTGAGAGCCTTGGCCCCAGAGAGGCGTCCTCAGTGCCTGAGATGTGTTCCAGGGAGTGGGTGGTTGGTGTCAGGATGGCGCTGAGGGCCCTTAGCAGATGTAGCCACCCCTTCTGCCATAGCAGCCCAGGCCTCCCAGGCCGTAGCCAAATCCGCGGCCATAGCCCAGCCCGTAGCCAAAGCCACCAAAGCCACCAAATCCACCAGAGATGGGCTGTCCCTGCACACTGAGTTCAGTGCCCACGGCAGCCGAGGAGGTGGATCCGACAGCGGTGTTCTGAGGGAAGGAGGTCATGATGGGTCCTGGCAGGGTCACCAGCACATGGGAAGGGTTGATGACAACGCGGGAATCCTGGCATTGCAGGGCACAGGGCTCGTTGCAGCTGTTGGCCAGCGGGGTGGGTCCGCAGGGACGGCAGAGGTCGTAGCAGGCCATGGGTGTGGTGTGGAGGGTCCCTGGAAGAGAGAGGGATGTAAAGCAGGGTAGGGGCATGGGGGTAGGAGGGGCAGTGATGCAGGAGAGTGAGGGAGTGTGGAGGCTGTTGTGGGGCTGTGAGGTGGTGTGAGGGCTGCTGTAGCTGGGGCTGAGCATGCTGGAAGAGAGGGGCTGGATGGCAGGAGGAGGAGGGTCAGGGTCTTCAGACTCACCTGGTTGTCAGCAGGAGCAGGAGGAGTGAAGAGAAGTGTGTGAGGGAGAGAGGCTCTGGGCCGGCTTTTATGCTGGTTGTGGAGGGGCGGGACAGCCTTGGGGCATTTTGCAGGCAGCAGCTTATGTGGCTGCCCAACTTTGCAAGTCATGAGCTGGGGAATATTTTCCTTCATGTAATCCAGCAATTCCCTGCCCTGCCTCTGAGGCTGTGTTCATCTCACCTTGGCGGCAGCTTTCATGAGTTGGTGCTTGGGAGGATTTGTTTGTTCAATGTGCGTCAGTGGGGACTGAATAAAAAAGCAGAGGCCAGGAGAGGTGCAATGTCATCAATGATGTCATTTTGTGGCACACGTGCTGTGGTTTGTGGTTGCCTTGTGAAGACTGGGCTCCTCTTCTGTGCCACTGGATATCTGTCAGTCATTTTGTTGCACCCAGGAATGCTGAGGGAGCTGCTGATGTCCTGGTGGGTCACTGTGCAACAGCTTGGAAAGCTCTTGGTGCCTGGGGGCTCTCCCTGATTTATGAATGAGAGCTCATGCCCTTGTGTCTTGAATGGGATCACAAGATCTGGTAAATGAGAAGCTGTTCAGGCTGAACCTGTTCCATTTTTATGGTCTACTTGGATTTCTCAAATTTTAATTTCAACATACTTGTACATGTAAAGTGTATTCCTTGACCTCATTCAGAAATCCAATAACAAACAACAAACAGGGCCCCATCCCTTTGTTCCTAGGCTGGTTTCTGGCGCCATTTCCCTTATTCTGCGTTTAAGCCATCAGGTTTCATAATGATTTATATCCTGTAAATTGCAATATCATGTTCCTGTGAGCAAAACCCAATAATTACTAACTGATGCTCAGCGTGCTCCCTTTTCTCTCTCTCTGTCATGACATGGGCGTGTCTTTATGGAATTCCATGGTTCCATGAACGTCTCTTGAGGCCCTGTCCTTGTGACCTTGACGGCAGCTTTTGAGTGCGAGTTGGTAATGGGGAGGGTTTGCATGGAAGCTGCGTGTCAGGGAGGGCTGAATAAACAACCAAGTTTTGGAGTGGTGTGGTTGTAATCAGCAAGGTCACCCTGTGGCAGTGGTGTGCTTTGGTTTGTGGATATGTTGTAAAGAGGAGCCCCATTCCCTGTGGCCCATCTGTCACATTCCATGCCTACCAAGCTTACTCCCACCTGGCAAAGCCTTAAACTAGACCTCACCTTCTTCTGTGAACAGTGCTGTGTGGGTGTCGTGGTACCTCCCTTGATTTTAAGATTTTGATATCCAAGGCCTTTGGTGTCTTCACTTGGGATGGTTTCCAAGGGCTGAGGCCACTTGTGATTATTGGAAAGAGGATTTGGAGGTTGCCCAGGGCTGTTGGAGCTGAGCATTGCGTGATCCTCAACAACCATGCAAGTCTGGGTTTTGTCAGTGCCCAGAGTGATGGCCTGAGAAGTGTCTGAACAACGAAGCCCAGAGGCTTGTGGTCAGTGTCCCAAAGTGCAGATGGTAGAAAGGCTCCTGAGCTGTAGCTCAGGAGCTGGATCCACTTGGCCAGCCCTGAAAACCTGAATGGTCCTGGACATCTGCTGGAGCTCATCAAGAGCAGCTGCCAAGGGCCCTTTCTTGGGAGGAAGGAGGAAGTGGTGCCAGGAAGGATAGGATGTCTTGGAATCAGTTGGAGCAATTGTTTTCTTCTCCAAAAAACCTTTGTAATTATGGGTGAAAAGAAATGGAGCAGGACGAGTCCCTGCACCCTTGTGGGGAAAAGGGAACCTATGATTTGAGGGCAGGATTGGGAAAAGTGTTGTGATGAGGCGGTGGGAGGTGACTCTTGGTGTGTGCTCAGCACTGGTGAGGTCTCATGTGAGGTGTTTTGGGCACTTCATGACTCCCCAGTAAGATCAGCTTCCCAGGGCCACCCAGCTACAAAAGGGGGTGGAAGATGTTTCTGAGATGAGGATGTGAGAGAGCTGGGGCTGCCAGGGGATAAGGGTGGGACAGGAGTGTGTCAACATTGTGTGCAAATCCCTGATGGCAGGGAATGAAGTTGAGGCAGCTGGGCAGTTCTCAGCAGTGCACACGTGCAGGGCAAGAGAGTGAGGGGTACAAGTGAGGAGAGATATGGAATTCCATGGGCCAGGAATCTTTCATTGAAAGACAAGAATTGTTCACTGTGAGTGTGGCCAGAGAGTGGAAGAGCTGATGGAGTGTCTGTCTGGGAGATGAAAACATGAACTGTCCATGGTGCTGGAGATGCTGGTTGGTCCTGCTTGCTTGGGTAGGGGATTTGAAGCACTTGCAGTCCAGAGTTCCTGGCCAAGGGGTTGAAGTTGTTTCTCTCTTTGCTGGAAGGGTTAAAAAGAGTCCTCCAGGGGAAGAGAATTGGTCAATTGTGTGCCTTCATGGAGTGGCTTGTGCAGTTTTGTGCCCAGGAGAGAACTGTTGTGTCCAAGTCTTTGGTGTAGCAGTTGTGGGATGTGACATGTTGTGGGAGATGTCCCCTTGTGTGCTTAAATATGCAAGAATGTGTTATTAGTTGTTTTGGCATATATGTGAGGAGAAGTGTTTCTGCTGTGTACCACATACCCCCAGTGGTATGTTGAGTTCTGGAATGTGCTTGATGAAGATGGGAGACCATTGGAACGCAAAATGATAAGGAGGCATCGCAGGTTTGATGCAGGAAATCTTTATTGATGTGAGAGAATGAGAAGTCAGGTGAAAGAAGTGGAAATAATCAGTTGTGAGGTGTGAGTGGGGCGACCATCAACTGAGGTGCTTTGGTTGAGGGAGCTGTTGC
>VXAC01004335.1:0-92695 GCA_013399225.1 Rhipidura dahli
AACATCTCTCCTGTGAGGAAAGAATTGGAATTGTTCACCAGGAAAAGAGAATTCTTCAGGATGACCTAATTGGAGATTTCCAGTACCTGAAGGAAGCCTACAGGAGAGATGAAGGGAGACATTTTACATGGTGTCCCGGTTTGAGACAAATTTGGAAGAACATCCAAATCTGAATGTCCTCTGATAGAAGGCAGGTTACAGCCACCCCTCCCCCACCCGGTTCAGGGGAAAAAATACTTACTTGGAGGAAAGTGATGGAAAAAAACTATTTATTTAACAGACACACAGGAAAAGAATAATTGTGCTAAACAATAAAACCTCTCACTGTGGAGAGAAACCTGGTAAGATTTTAGAGTCCTTTCTTTGGGCGTGGTCTTTCTTCTCCTCTTCGGAGCTGGGTCAATGTAGGCCCCACTCTGGGCCAACAGTGTAGGGTCTCCCAGTGTGTTCTGGTATTGTTGAACAGTCCAGAAGAGAAGAAGAAGAAGCCAGAGTCGCAGGGAAAAAACCTTTTAGCCTCAGCTTGCAGACTAGCTGAAAAGCAAAGGAGTTTGTCTCTCCATCTCTCTCCTGAGAAAAGGATCCAAGAGCTGAGAAAAACTGGAAGGTGCTTTTTCCACTCTGACTGCAGCAGCAGCAGCTATCTCTGTGACCTTGGAGCACAAACTGCTTTGAAAAGCTCATCTGGCTTTTTTTTTTTCTTTCTCTCTCACCCAGTTTTAAAGACACAGAAAGGCACAGGAATCATGCCTGGGCATAGAGTGGCGATAGGGGATACACATCATAAAGTCACCACAAGACACATGGGCTTGTATTCGAAGGACAAGGGAAAATATGTTTAAACCAAAATAGGGTAGGTTCAGATTAGATGTTAGGAAGAAATTCTTTGCTGTGAAGGTGATGAACCAGGTTTCTCAGAAGAGCTGTGGATGTCCCATCCCTGGAAGTGTTCAAGACCAGGTTGGTTGGAGCTTTGAGTAACCAGGTCTAGTGGAAGGTGTCACTGCCCATGGAAGGGGTTGGAACTAGTAATTTTTCATGTCACTTCCAACCCAAGCCATTCTATAATTCTATGGCTATAAGACTTCAGGTGCACCTTTGTATTTACTGTATTTTTAAACTCATTCACCCTGGCCTAGAGATTGGGATGACAGCATGATCCTCACAGTGTCACTCATGCAGATTAATTTTGTCTGAATTGCACATTAGTGTGAGTGACTCAGCAGAGTTTGACCACAACCAGGTTATATTGCCTGCTGTGTGATTTCTCTGCATAGCTTTGGGGTAGGACAATTTTAACTGCCTGCTTACAGAAAATGGGTTGAGTACAAGATTCCCTCAGTAAGAGCCGAAGAGAAATGGACAGCCTTAAGGAGGAAAAGGATAGAAAAAGTGTGTTTAGGAGGAAAAATGTGGTGGAAAAGGAGAGAGAAAGGTGATGAGAGTTGACATGAGAGACGTTGATATGAGAGATAAGAAGTGAATGAGACTAAATTATGAAAGTGATAGACACAAAAGGATGGAAAACAGGAAAAACACAGGTAACACTGTCAGGGTAATGATGTTCTGTTCAGTGTGCATGCACTGACCTGTGTTTCTATCACTGTTAACAGGATTATTATATTTTCCAGAGCTTGCCCAGTGAAATAAGCCCCTGAAGCTTGCATCTGGGGCATTCAAGTTTGCCAGAACTTCTGTTTTAGAGAAAGAAGCTATTTCTTGCTTGCAGATATGTTTTAGAGCACCAGTGGAAATCATGGCAGAGTTGGTATGCTGTTGGTGTAAGTTGTCCTCCTGTTTTAAATAAGAAACACAAGGCATTTGTTTAAAACACCATGAACTCATGCTGAAGATGCATAGGACTGAAGCTTCAGAGCTTAACAGCAGCAAATCAGGGGTAAGTCACCAGTGGCAATAACACAATTGCTCTTGATCATTTTTCCACACCCCAGATATAGATGTAAAGCCTTACTATAGGCATCACCAATGAAAAATGTGACTTTGAAGTTATGATTAAGAAAAGACAAACAAATGAACCCCAGAAGTACATTTGCCTCCCCTTCAGAGAGTGGGGTTTTTTGTGTAATCTTATCTCTGGAGCTGTCTGTCTACGAAATACTAAATTTGCTCAAAGTTATTACTTTAACACTTCTTTCAGTAGAAATTGTATTAAAATCTATATTATTTCCCTTTGCCCACAGTTATGTTTGCACTTCAAAGTCAATAAAATCGTACAGCAATAAAATACTAAGCAATCTTAAGTTCAGGCTAGTACAAGGGACTTTGTGTTCAGCTTCAGGTTAAATTGAAGTTCTAACTCAACTTCATTTTGCAGTAAATTTGGATAAAGTAACTAATATAAGCTGTAGTGCCCATTAATAGGATGCATTT
Source organism: Rhipidura dahli (assembly GCA_013399225.1). Taxonomy (NCBI): domain Eukaryota; kingdom Metazoa; phylum Chordata; class Aves; order Passeriformes; family Rhipiduridae; genus Rhipidura; species Rhipidura dahli. Next base: position 2,392 of record VXAC01004335.1, read on the forward strand.
TAGTTGAGGCTCTAGAGACACAATTTAAAGTAGAAAGGCTGGGACATTAATAAACTAACATACGCTCTTACTATAAAAAAAATTTAAGTACTGTAGTAGAGGCCAATGATACCTAACCCAGGGCATCCTTTCCTTTCCAGTCCTTTATGATGTGAAATTACAAAGCATAGGTCAGGAATAGGCAAATTGTGTGTGTATGGGGTAAGAGATGGGAAGATTTGATTTTTTTTCCCCACTGACTTGTTTAGGGGCCCCATACAGCAGAATAATTGTAGTTTACTGCATGAATAATGTCACTATTGGAGACCATAGTGAGAAATGGTGCAGAAATGTTGGTTATAACATATGGGGCTTCAGCAGGGTGTTAAGGCTCCAATTCAAAGCTGGCTGTTCTTTTTTCTGCAGACCTGCTCAGCGTGCTGTCCTTCTAGGGCTTGATTTCTGGAGTTCTGCTATCTCCATGTCTGTGTTGGACACAGCCTCCACTGCTTTGTGCTTTCCCAGCACCTGGTTCATATGAACAGACGCTGCAAGAATTAACTCAGCTCTAGCTTGAGCCAAAACTGACGATCTTTGTTGCACTAGAGCTGGCTTTGCCACAAATATCCTTGTGCTGTTGCATGCAGCATTCCCAAGGGAAGAAAGGAGACCAGAAACACCATGTTTGGATCTGCTAGCACAGGCTCAGACAGGGGCTGTTAGTTCTGGCTCCTACAGCACTGATGCAGCAGCCATACTTACCTAAATTAGCGTGTCATTTATAAATTATGCTCAATTTAGTCCATATTTGAACTAATAAGACTTTGTCAAACCAAGTTCAGTCAACAGCATGGCAATTAGGGTGCTTCTATTCCTGCTGCCTTCTTAATTCACAGTCTGAATGTCTCAGTGGTGTCTCAACAGCACCAAAGCCCAGTTAAAAGCACCTTGAGGGGTCTAACTTGTCCACAATTGACCTGCACTAGTAGGGCACAGGGGTCCAGATAACTTGTAGTGTAGTCCTTTCATCTGTAGTCTGCCCAGTTCTGTTTGGGATCTATTTTTTTTCCCCCAGAAAGCACACTGAAATTGAGCAGACCAGTTCTGTAGAGTGGCTGCTTGAAGGTGTTGAGATGAGTGGGAGGTTTGTGAAGAGCAGTCATGACTCAGCTCCTAAGGTGGAACACCCTTGCTGGAGAAACACAAGCAGTATGGATTGGATGGACAGGGCAGAGAATCAGAACTCTGCTTCATGTTCACTCAGACCGGTGCTGTGTGGAGCTTTTTTTTTTTTGAGTATTTTACTCATTGTTGCTGCCCTTAGGAAAGGCACATTTTGGGCACTGCTGCCTCAGGCCAGGCAGCAGCAGGGGCTTGCTGGTGGTAGAGCACCATGTGGTTCACGCTCACTGCGGAGGTGGTGGTTAAAGCACAGCTGACAGAAATGCTCTCTCCTCATTTTTTCTTTGGCTTCAGAATCTTCTTGGACCTCATAACTGTTCCTGGGAATAGTATGTTGTGGTCTTCTGTGTGTCACACTTCATAGTGAGGGTCACTACTGTTCAAGAGAAATAGCTTAACTAAAACTGTGAGACTCTTACCTGATGATGCTTCTTGCTTTCAAAGAATCCTTTAGGTTGGAAAATGCCTCTCAGATCATCAAGTCCAACATTGTGTCACCACCAAGCCATGTCCCCATGTGTCACATGTATTTTGAACACTTCCAGGGACAGTGACACTACCACTTCCCTGGGCAATGCCTGAAAATCCTTTCTGTGAAGAAATTTTTCCAAATATCCAATCTAAACCTCCCCTGGTGCAACTTGAGGCTATTTCCTTTTGTCCTACCACTTGCTACCTGGGAGAAGAGCTCCACCTGGCTACACCCACCTTTCAGGCAGTTGTAGAGGGCAATAAGGTCCTTCCTGAGCCTTCTCTTCTACAGGATAACCAACCCCAGCTTACTCAGTTGCTTCTCATCAGATTTTTCTTTTTATCACATTAAACTGACAAGCAAAAATGAACTGGAGTGCGTTAACTCGAGAGCTATTAAATGATGTGGCACTAATGATGTCTACTGAAAAAGCTCGAAGTACTAAGGCAAATTCCTCCTTTGGTTAAATTGCTATAATTTTGACCAGACTGTAAATTACAGAGAGAGTGTCTGATTTAGGGGGTGACCCTAAATATGCATTTGTCCTGGATTTAGCTAGATGCTGTACAATTTGCTGAAAGCATATGTTTGCCTAGTGATACTGTGTATAAGCAGAGAACTCTCTTGTGGCAGGAGAGCCTCACTTGAGCAAAGCTTTCTGCTGAGGGACCTGAAGAAAAAAAGGACAAAAGCAGTATAAATAGGATAATGGTTGTTTTTAATGGTAGTACACAGGAGGAGAAGGTATATTCCTGTATTAATTGTCATAACAGATGAATGCACACCCTAGCAGCAAAATAAGGTTTTCTGTCCTTGTATCTGATAAATGCTCTTTTTTCAGGTGGAATCTTTCCAAATACAAAATAAATATTTTACCTGAGAGGTTATTGCTTTGGTGTTCAGGAAGGAGGAAAGGGGATAAATCTTATGGATTTGCTTACCTTAGCAGGCTTTACCAGGCCTCATTATTCAACTCTACAGCTGAATATGGTCAATTCCATTAACCTCAAATATTACCACTCCATCATATCATGTGTTCCACTGCACTACTGCTGTGGTGCTTCTGCACTAATATAGAGGCTGTTGGCAGAGCTGAAGTTCTGCTAATTAAACAAACTCACCACCAGTCCTTGAAAAGCATCAATATTAGAAGCCTATACATACTTTCCTCTGTCTAATATTTTGTGTCATAAATTAGTAATTTTTTCATACAAGGGAAAAGTACATAATGAAAAACTGTCTCATGAAGACTTCATGGATAGTGGTTTGGTTTGGCTCTGTAAGTATCAAAACAACTTCTTTTTCTGGAATTAATATTTGAAAAACGCAAGTATTATGCAAATTACATTGCAGAATATATGTACTTGATTTCGTTTTGGTTTGGGTTTTTTTAAAATTTTATTTGGAAGGTCAGATGTATTAGTTGATATAACTTCAACTGTTCAACTGGGTATCATTTCAGCTGGATTTTTGTTGTTTCTTTTCTTTCTGTAGTGATTTAATGACCTTAGGAATTGATATTTTGGGAAAAAAAGAAAGCTTTGTGTTTCACATAAGTATCATAGTTTAGGTTTTAAATTTCAAACAAATGGCATGAGACTCAGTTTTAAATTTGTTTCTCTTTCAAGACTGAGTCGTGTGAGTTCCACATATATCCTTGGACTGGAGTTATATGTAAATACATAACAAATATATGCAAACATCTGCTGTGAGCAATGAGAGGAGGATTGCAGAGATATGGCTATACATATATGCTGTAGCATTCATGTTTGCAACACCATGGTATTACCTGAAGTAGGATGAGTCATGTAATCAGAGAAGAAACAAAGGGAGACCTTCTAACAGCCCTTCTGGACCTAAAGTGGCCTCCAGTAAAAGCTGCAAAGAGACTTAACAGGGGTAGGCAGGGACAGGAAAAGGCATAATGCCTTTCAACTAAAAGAGGATAGGCTTAGATTGGATATTAGGAAGAAATTCTTTACTGCAGGTGTGGTGAGGCACTGGAACAGGTTACCCAGAGAAGCTGTGGATGCCCCATCCCTGGCAGTGTTCAAAGCCAGGCTGGATGGGGCTTTGAGCAACCTGGCCTGGTGGGAGATGTCCCTGCCCATGGAAGGGGGGTTGGAAATAGATGATCTGTAAAGCCCCTTCCAACCCAGACCATTCTATGATTCTATGAAAAGTAACTTACATTTCTAAATTTAACACTCTCCTTGCTCCAGGTCTCCTCCAGAGTTTGAGTTACTGCAGGGTCATTGTTCATCCCAGAACTTTGGACAGAATATACAAAGAATATACAGTTGTTCTTGATAGTAACTTTTTAAGTCCCCTGTATATTTACAAATCTCATTTTTAATCTTTAATTCCTATCATTGAGGATTTCCCATCTCATTGAGTTGCATGGCCTGTTTGCACACAGTGTGTGAAAACAATCTATGAAAACAGGGTTAGAAATACTGAGCTGTCTACTGTAATAGTGTAAGATGTTTCTGCACACAATGAGAATGTGTCTCTGAGTTTTTCAAAAGATTTCAGCACCTTGCTTAGGCTCCTTGCAAATGTCAGTCCTCTGAGCATTAATGAGGCAATAACTAGGTTGAGAACAAAGCTGCTGGTAATTCTGGTGATGCATTTGAGGTAAATATAAGGGGCTGTGTTGGGTGGAAGTAGGAGACACGTTTCTCTGGGGAAAATACTTGTGTCAGAAAAAACATTAGGCAATGTGAACTAAGATTTTCACCACCTGCATGTGTTTATGAAAAACATGCTTAAAAACAATAAACTGAAAAGAGAAGGTAGCATCCCACAGAATACAATGGACACTCAGGATTTTCTGCACTACTCAGGGGAAATCTGTTCTGTACAGCCTTGTTGATAAACCCTGGATGAAGGCTGGATGCCTGTTAAGTCTACAGCAGTCACAAATCAAAGAGATGGTGTTTATTAGGCAAAGCACTTTAGAACAAGATGTCAGGTGTTTTGTTCCCCTGCTACCCCATGCACTCAGGAATTCATGACAACTGGGGAGAAGAGAAGGTTGTTGCAAGGGAGAGTAAGTTGTTTTTCATTTTCAGAGACTCATGACTCAGAATCCTGGGATAACATGTGTGTATTTGTACAGATTTAGAACCACTACATGGCATGTCAGAAAAGAGTTTTACTTTGCATAGTATTTTTTCCATCATAAGCTTAACAGTATTCAAACAAAAATTTTCTTAGTTTACTTGATTTTTGGCTGTGACTTACCTGGCCAGCCTTTTGAAACATGTGAATAGTTTCCATGCATGTAATTACCAGTGAAGCTGCTAAGTTCTTATTACAGGCACAAAGAGTGAGGTGAGCCTTGTGAAGTATAAATACCCCCAGCGTAGATGTGCTTACATCAAAATTAGTCATTTTAGGTCCCCAGCAAGGGACAGTGTGAAATATTTAAAGTAAATCAGATGCAAAGGTGATAGTTTCTCTTCATTAGCACAAATGTGTTTTGAGTTAACCTGAGGTTCTTTTGCAGAAACTGGGATTTCCTGGGGTCAGCATCCCTGAAACCTGTGCAAACCTTAAGGCATTTACCTTACACTGTTGAAATGTATTTGCTGATCCAAATGTGAGTCTTAAAAATACCCCAAGTTCCTGTTATCATAGAGAGTTGGAATATTCTCATAGCGAGATTTCTGCAGTAACTTTACTATACTTCGGCTGCTTCACATTATTTCCTTTTTCTCTTCTGTTTCCTTTGCTTTGAATCCTCTTCTTTTCAAGGCATTGTACTGTAAAAATGAGGAAAGTAATCTGTATGCTGATGGCAGGTCTAATGGCATGAAGGGTTTCAAGGGTTTCAAAAAGGGTTTTAATCTTCTTCAGTGAACAAAAGCTGATTTTCACATGTAGTAACAGGGAGGTTTTTTCATAGGCTTTTAGTGACAATATGAGAGTGTTACAGAAGACTGTGTAAGGATGACAATTCAAAGTATTCATGAAGATACAAAGATGATGTGGTGTTTTGTTGGGAATGCTGGAGTTTAAACATGCTTATGAACAAAGTCAATAAATAAAATGTCCTTTTTAAAAGCAAAAAAAATGAGGTATCAATGGAAAATTGCACTTGAGAGGGTGGAATTTGCTATCAGTTATTTATTTGGGCTAGTATATTAATAAAATTCTTAAAAAAGGATGAACAAGACTATTTTTTGAGATTTGTAAGTTCATCTCTTGTGGTGCACTAGCACCTGTTTATGGGATGATTCTTCTCAAGGGTCAATCCTTTAAAAAACTTTGTAAACACTTTGGTCTTCTTACCACTTGCAGCTTTTCTATAATAATTACAGTGTCTGTTTGTGCATATGTTGAGTGGGAGGTTCATAGCTGTTCCTCAATTACCTATTATGAATACTCCTATTTTTATAGCATTGCATTTATTTGCTGGAGGTAGTTCTGCAAGTTTCTAAACCATTTTCTGTGCCTTTGCTTTGTTCTGAATGTTTTTATGTTATGCAGATAAGAGCAGGAGGCATAGAGCCTTAATAAATTGGGTCTTGGTCCTATTTTTGGTCATCAAACCTGAGGAAAGTCCTATTCATCATCTGCAGTGTCTAGGGAATGGTGTTAATGACTGCATAGTTTGTATCATGTTCTGACATTAATTTAGTTACTGCTGATGATGCTGTTTCAAAATAGCCTAATTTTGACTAAAGGATTTCAGGGATCACTAAGTTTCAAAAGGCAATACAAGGTCTGAAGGAACCAGAATCAGCTTTGTTGTTGTTGAACTTTATGTTCACATTAAATAAAAATTGAACTGGGCTGATAAAATAGTAAAAGATAAATACAGGCAAAAGAAGTAATGATGAAATTCGGTAGTCTATCTGTAGGGTAGGGTTTCTGAAGTGAGAAAGAGGATATTAAAATGGAGGTAAAAATTATACATGTCCTGTTGGTCTAGGTAATGTGGGATAGGAGAAAGCAGGAAAAATTTAAATTGTGTCTGGGTAAAGGCAGAAAAAAAAATGTTATAGCAAATTGTATTGGGATTTGAGTCCTGTTTTTCCAGAGTGTATGGTTGTGGTGAATTTTATGTAATCATCCAAACTTTGTGATCTGTGTCTGGGTTCATTTCCTAAACTACTTAAAACTCACTGAGTAAAACCTTGTGTTTTTTTGAAGTATGGAAGATGAATGATGAACATTTGTCTCTGTGACAGACCACTTTAGGTCAGCGGGACTCAGGATTCAGCACCAAAACTTTCCAGGGAAGCCACAAAATATGCACAAGTGTGGTTTCTCCTAATTTTTTTCTAAAATAGAAATTAATTTCACTGCCTCTTATGATGTGTGGTAACTTTCATTCATGGTTACTTTTTCAATCTGTAATGCTTTTGCCTGGATAAAATTTTATTTTCTTACAATGCCTTCTCATACCAAATAATGCCTTGAAGGTTAAAGCTGAAGAAATTGTTGTTATGCTCCCTAGAGCCAGAGCAAGAAGCATTTAATTGGTTGAGTCATATAAAGAGACACAAATACACATTTCTCTCTCTCTCTCTGATTGTCTCGATTTTAAAAACAATGTTCTGTGAGTCAAAGGTATATAAAAAGTAATTACAGAGATTGAATGCTTTTCTATTATCTGGTTTATTTGATGACACAACATGATATAGGAGGAACATTAGGAACAAGAATTGCACAAGCCAGTGGTGAATACTCTGTTTTCCCCTGTATTCATTTGTGCTGCTGAGTTCTGGTTGTATTTTGTCAAACCCACTTAGGTTTGCAGCTGGCAAGGAATGGGTAGGTGTGAGACTGCCAAACTAAATCTAGATGTTATAGAAACTAGCACTGCAGATGGTACACCTCCTGACAAATACTTTGGTTTCTTTATGTTGAATAGGGGGCTGTGCATGGAGGTAGAAAGTGTGAATGCGACAATGCAGTTGTCAAGGAAACAGGTTGTAAAGCTGGAATGCAGGGAAAATGTGTCAGGCTGATCCTGTCATACTATCTGTGCCTCCTTATTGTCACCCTGGTTCAGCTGAAAGCTCACTTTATTGTTCTGTGATTTGGGATTTTTTCCTTTGGCTTTGCTCCTACAGTGCTGCTGGTACAAGGGAGGGAGCAGGAAGAGGTGGGGTGGGACAGACCTCAGCTGTGGGTTTGTTGTCCCTGTGCTTTTAATATTCCTTCTAAATTTTCCTCTGTGTATTAGCATGGTCATTTGCTCTCCCTGTCCCCATTTTGCTTCCAAATGCAGTTAGAAAAATTGTCTGTTGCAAAGATTGGTTTTTCTTCCACACATCTGACTACTGACACATCTGAAATTCATGCCGTTCTTGAAGAATTTAGGTGCAACAAAACTTGACTCCTCATCCACAGAACAGACCCCTAGAGAACACCACCTTTCATTCTTTTGTATCATTGCTTTTGGAGAGAGGTAACCAGCAATTCCTGTTAGAGATGAGTATTTTTGGCTGTTAATATGAAATTTAACGTATTTCAGAAGCAATGAGTAACATGTATTCAGCCATTCATTTGTGGGCTAATTGAGCCTGTATTTCAACTTATAGAGTGGTGTTTCTTCACTGTACCCCCAGGTACCAATTCTAACTTTCTCTCAGAAATGAAGCATCTGCATTCATTAAGCATTTCAAGAGTTATATTGACTTTACAGAAGACTCTTCTGAAATGCAAAATTAGGATTAGAATTGTGTCCTTTGTTCTGTTTGAGAATTTCATTTTGTTCCTATGAGGATTGGTTCAGATCAAAGCTAGAAATTTCCCACAAGGGAGTTCTTAATATTGTGATACCTGTCTTAACAGCCTCTACATTCAGTGTAGTTTTCTGTAATTTCAATATATCTTCATTGTCTGAATAACAAATTTGTTAGGTATTTTAGGTCACTAGTCTCCTTCATTTTGAAGGTATATTTTGGCTGACACAACTTACCATCTTCTTTTTCCTATAATTTATAGGCAGGTTAAGTCCTGTATAAGTGAAAATAAAATTAAATATGTAAACCACAGATCTGAACAACTTACAGAAAGAAGTGTCCGGAGCAGACACACCTTATCTTTTTTTTTTTAAATGACTGGTTTAAAGGTCAAAAAGCATCAGCACAAAACAAGTCAAGTTCACTCACAAGAACTTTGATTTTTTTTTTTTTTTTGTTCAGCTCAGAAATATAAACAATAGTAATCATTTCTGAAAATGAAAATGTTCTTAGTCAATCATCTGTCATTGCCTTACCACTTTTCTGATAAACTGAGATTGTGATTATAAGGGAAAGCAGATAGTTCTCTACAGATAAAGTACAAATAGTTTTCAGTGTTCCAAGTCATTACTCCTTAGTGTGCTTCTGACCTCAAAGGTGAAGAAAAAACCTGAACAATAAAAGTAGTGAGAGGTAATGCTGCAAGGTGCTAGCAAGGATATTGAGTTTTCAGGGGAATTAGCTGGAATGAGTGAATAGGACATTATAGCTGTAATCTCTGTGATTGTAGACTTTTGGCTGCTGTTGCTTTGCTACCAGACTCTGATTGAGATATTTGGTTCAGAGGTCTGGCATTTCTTGAGCCTTGACTGCTCACAAACATGTTCTTTACTCATCTGTCTCAGCAGGATAAGTAAGGGTGTATTAAATTGCCAACTCCAAGCACTGTGGTTAGATTACCCATTAGTGGTAACTCTGGGCTGTGCTTGGAAAACCAGTATGATTGAAAGGCATGTCTGTAGTAATACTTGGTTTTATCCAGCTACGAGCATCAAATCTTAAATTTGCATACCTGTTTTTCAGATATACTGATGAGTGTGCATTTTGCTTTGTGATGATCAGTTTTCAGATGGAGAATTGGGCTAAAATGAACTTTATATTTAGTTAAAGATGATTTAATCCCATGAATATCTAACCTTTTGCAAGTCCTAACTGGAATCAATTTATCACTTGACCATCTTTTACTGGCAAGATATACACATTTACAATATTATTTGTGTCACTTATGCACGTACAGCTTTCTCAGACTTCTCCGAATTTTTCTTTTTTCAAGCCAAGGTTGATTTCATACTGATGGCTTGAAACTGGGGGAGTGGCTGATACACCTGAAGGCTCTGCTGCCTTCCGGCTGGACCGTGGCAGGCTGGAGAGTTGGACACAGAGAACCCCAGTGAGGTTCAGCAAGGGCAGGTGCAGGGTCCTGCCCCAGGGAGGAATAACCCCAAGTACCAGCACAGGCTGGGGCTGCCCCACTAAAGAGCAGCTCTGCAGAGAAGGACCTGAGAGTCCTGGTGGATCACAAGGTGACCATGAGCCGGCAGTGTGTCCCTGTGGCCAGGAGGCCCAGTGGGATCCTGGGGTGCGTCGGGAAGAGCGTGGCCAGCAGGTCAAGGGAGCTGATCCTCCCCCTCTGCTGGGCCCTGGTGAGGCCACATCTGGAGCGCTGTGTGCAGTTCTGGGCTGCTCAGTACAAGAGAGAAATGGAGCTTCTGGAGAGTGTCCAGCAAAGGGTCACAAAGATGATGAGGGGTCTGGAGCATCTCTCTTATGAGGAGAGACTGAGAGAGCTGGGCCTGTTTAGTCTAGAGAGAAGACTAAAAGGGGATCTCATCATACATACCAATGCATACAAATATCTCAGAGGTGGGTGCAAGAGGATGGTGCCAGACTTTTCAGTGGTGCCAGACTTTTCAGTGATGCCCAGTGATAGGACCAGGAACAATTGCCAGAGTCTAAAACACAGGAAGTTCCACCTCAACATAGGGAAGAACTTCTTTATGGTAAGGGTGTCAGAGCACTGGAACAGGCTGCCCAGGGAGGTTGTGGACCCTTCCTCTCTTGAGAAATTCAAAACCCAGTTGGACATGTTCCTGTGTCACCTGCTCTGGGTGGCCCTGCCTTAGCAGTGATTTGGACAAGATGATCTCCAGAGATCCCTTTCAACCCTAAATATTCTGTGATTTTGTGATTCATCATGGATCAGCCATCACTGTGCAGTTGTTTTTATGTTAGTGTTTTACAAGGATGGATTCAGTGTAGAAGGTAGAATTTCTATTGCTTTCTCAGCTGCAGCATGTTCTCTGACTTGCACAGTAAGGGAGAAGCAGTGCAGCTTTATCCATCTGAGGGAGAAAATGCACAGCTTGCCCTCCTCCAGGTGCATCCTTAGCATGGTGGTAGCACCACCATTCCTGCAGTTATCATCTTTACTGTGAGTGGAAGAGCAGGCCCTGGTATCACACTTGTGTTCTGCTGCAACAATAGAAATGTGATGCTTGGGATGAATAAAGTAAATGTTACGCAGAAGACTACCAGCTCTTACCACAGGGCTTCTGCATTCCTGCTGGCTCTGAAACTGTCCTTGACAAAGTCATAGAGGTGTACTGCAAAAAAGGATCATGGAAATCTACTCTGTGGCTGAAGGAAATGCCATGGTTATGAATGATGACTTGGGCTTAGTTTGGAGAGCAAAAATTGTTCCCAAGTTTGTGTTGAGGGTTTTGTTTCAATGAGTTCAACAACTGTCCTCATATTACCCTCTAGAAAAGTGTCATGACTCTACTTCCTTGATGTGATGCCTTTCTCTCCATTAATGAACTTGAAATGTAAAAGGCTAACTTCTTAATCTGTGCTTTAAATAGAGCTTTAAATTCGGAGTTCATCCTGCACAGCCCTGAGCAGCTCTGCTGGGGACCTTGCCTTTGTTGTAAGGAACACATTTTCCCTGGGCCATCCTACTGTGTGTTGTGGGTGTAAAGACTGAGATATGGGTGATTAGGCAGCCTTTACTGGCATAATTTCATTTGCATTAGCAGAATTGACTGAATGTTTAATACTGCAAAACACAAATGCAAATAAGACTTGACGCAAGTGAACTAAAGTAATTAATTAGGCTGAGTGGATGTTATCCTAGAATATGAGGTAAACATGTTTTAGTTCAGACAGTTGGTGTTTTTTTTTTAATTTGTAGCTATGCAATCAATTTTGCTGATATGAGAAAAGCTTGTACTTTAAGAACATAGATAAGGTACCTGAGAGGTAGTCCATACCATGCATCTAAGGAAATAAATCTGTCCTGACAACCATCAGCAGTTCTTCAGCTGTGATGAAGAAAGAGTTATTTAAAAGTTCTCTCACCATTTACTAAAACTATTGATTAATATTACTATCATAATTCTGGGATTTTTGTGGTAAAGCTTCATTATGATACAGTTTTGCTTGGAAAGTTTTGTCCAAGGATTGATCCAACATTGTTAATTTCCTGCTTTAGGACAGGAACCAGCTTAGGCTTTGAGCTGTTGGGAAAAATGAATGAAAAGAGGAAAGAGATGGTTGGGAGAAGGTGGCATTGGTAACTAACCCACAGCCTTGATGGAGAAGGGAGGGAGAGGTGGAAGGATCGAGAGCCCGTAGCCAGAGAGGATGGTGGTACCTCCACTCTGGCTGCTGCTATTCTTCAATCATAGAATAGAATAATTTGGAAAAGATTTCTGAGATCATCAAGTCTAATCATTAACCGAGCATCACTGTATTCCCCCCTAAACCTAGTCCCTTAAGGGACACAGGTACACATCTTTTAAAACCCCCTAGGGAAAGAAAGATTTTTAGACGTTCCCCTAAAATCTATCTCAAATGAATAATAGCATATTCTACACTGTGCACTTATATCCTCAGTATGACCAAAATATGAATGTTTTCCTTTGACATTTTCCATCCAAAGTCTATGACATCTGTGAATTGAACAAGCTTACATGAGGAATAGACAAAACCCCAAATATCTAATATGACACAACCAGGAGTTATTCAGCTGCAAGACATTAATAACCCCATTTCCAACACAGTTCTTTAGAGACGCACAAAACAAGCTCTGGAAGCATATAAACTGGAAATCTTGAATGGTGTTAGCTTCTTAGATTTTGAAACCCTTATTTTTTCATCTTTTGCAAATTGCATCTGCTGTGACTATTGTTAAAGAAAGTCAGCTGTCTTTTCTTCTTCAGCTGATGCCAAACCTACCAGAGCCTTTATTCCTATTTATAACCTTTTAAAATTTAAAGATGTAGAAGTAATTCTTAGAAATATCAGTGTTTCAACATCTATAGCAGAAAATTATTTTGCTTTAAATAACAAAATGGAAAATCTAAAAAATAATTCTTCCATATGGGAAGATCATAAATGTTCCAACTCCTCACTTAATACCATGGTGCATAAACAGTTTTTCTGGCCTTTAAAATTTATCGAAAAAAAAATTCAGAACAGGATAAAATTATTCATGCAGAAAAGAGAAGTGAAAACAATGCTATCATCATGGACTAAATGTTGCCCTGGTAGTCTGACAGAGATACTGGTGGTAAAACACTGAAGTACCCAAAGAAAATCTGGCCTAGCAGTCTTCTGATTTTCAAAGTGCCAGGTTTCATCTTCCAGTTTTCTTCTACAGCCACTGAGGGAACTGCAGATCTACTGTTTCTCCTATAAACCTAATTGGTCATACACCTTTTTGTTGTGCAACACCTACATATTATGTTCCTGTGTTACTGACCCCTTACCAATTGTAGATCATAAAGGTGGTGCTGAGAAGGGCTGGTCAAGAAGACTGAACTTGACATCTCCCTACATACAGCCAGCACAGGTTTTCTTCTCCTCTGTCCAGCAGCTGCCAGAGCCATGACTGGCCATCAGCACAGCAGAATTTGTGAGGCACAGCAGCTGAAGCCTGTCCTTGCCACTGGTAACCTCTGTGGGCATCAAAGGGATTGTGCTTATAGTGACTCTGCTTAGGATAAACACTAAAGTTTTGTACATCCATTTGTCTTGATTTGCTCTGTACAGCTGTCTCCACTGCAAATTCTTCTAATACAGACCACACTTCAAAACTGTGTCGTATGGACACTGGTTAAAAACACCACTGCTTCATGCATTTAATTTGATGTTCTTGTGAATCACACTGGACCTTCATTACATAGGGAGTTTCTGAAATGCACCACTTGTCTTCACTGAATGGAACATCCCATCAAACACAAAGTCTCTGGTATAAGTAGATTTATTAGCAGTTCCTGAGATTTCACCTTTAAAAGAGATAAAATTATCAGTAGGTAAATTAATTTTCATCACTTCTATACTTGATTTATTAATAGTAAGACCCATTGGCTTGGCGGAGTTTGCAAGACCATCTGTCTTTTTGTGAATATCTTCAGCTAAATGCTTTTCTGTGCTAAGAAATCAGGCTTGGTGAAGTGATCCAGCTCTGCCAAGATGTACTATAAATTTTGTTTGACTGCTGTAAGTCAGTTGTGGATAGAAGTGATGTTCACCTACACCTATGTAAAGATTGGTTGAGAAGAAGGAGCGATATTTAACCTGATCTTAGAAATTATTTCACTGGCTCTGTGCTTGCTTTGCCTACCTGTTGGCAAACTTGGCCCTTCTGAGCAGTGGTTTAAATGCAGGCTCTCTGAAGAGTTAGAAGGAAAAGGGCTTTCTCTAACAAATTTTGGTTTAATTGTGGATGTATCTTTCTATGACTGCTACTTTTTTTTTTTTTTTTTAATAATAGCTTTTAAGAGTAGGTACCTACATGTAGTTTTATGACATTACAAATTCCACTTACAGACAAACTTACAAACAAAATGTTGTAGAACCATTTCTGAAAAAGTCAGTGTAATAATTATGGGTAAAACACCTATTTTGAAGGAGAATTTGTGCTGTAAGTAATTCAGCAAGCAGCAACTTTGATGGTCTTGACCACTTCACAGAATTTTCTGAGTTGTAAGAGACCCACAAGACTCATTGAGTCCAACTCCTGTATCTGCTCAGGATGCCACAAAAATTACACTACATGCCCAGGAGCATTGTCCAAACGCTCCTTGAGCCCTGCCAGGCTGCTACTGTCACCACTGCCCTGGGGAGCCTGTTCCAGTGCCCAACCACCCTCTGGGTGAAGAACTTTTTCTTAGCATGCTTCAAAGCAATTCAAAGGAGAAAGCTATTTTTCTGTCTTTATGTGCACACCGGCAGAAGATTAAAAATCATAATGGAAAATTCTACCTAAGTGCTAATATTTTCTAATTAACCTTTAAGAATTAGAAACTACAGATCATATAAAATTCTCTATGGGTGGAATTCCTAGGCCTTTAAAGACCATATAGGAGGGGACCAGCTTAAGGAACATTAGCTTCTCTGAAAAGACTCCCATGCCATTTTAAAGTCAGGTATTTTAAGGGATTAGTACATCAGAAATCATCTTTAAAATGACAACTTTTCTTGTAGCACAAGTATATATTGCTGTACATATTCCTCAATCTTTCCTGAGAAACAGCAAACCTTTGGCTGCTTTTGGATTAGCTGTTTATAATTTTAAACTACTCCAACTTGGTATTTGGGTCTGTTTTTAAGAGGTGGACCTACTTTTGTATTGTACAAGAGACTCATTTTTTGGTTTTGAGAAATACATTTGTGCAGGGAAAGCTGCATCTTGGAGTTTGTTTCCATGTTTAAGACCTGTCTTACTGGAAGTAAATTTATATAAAATAGTTCTTCTTCATGTGTTACTATTTGCAGTAATATTTTTGACCTTTCAACCCCCTATTTGCTGCACTGCAGTGGTATAAACAGAAGTGCTGCCCACAGGCTTTTATTTTCAGAATATGCCATCCTTTGTAATAAAGTTTGCATCTGAGATGTCAATGGTTTTCCAGAAATCCTCTGACAATTCCTTTTAAGAAACATTGTCAAGTTTTCTTTTTGTACACCTCGCAGCTTTATATTACTGTCTATATTCTACTGAAAAGTTGTTTCTTGGATGCAAGTGCTCTGGGCCCACTTTGCACCTATTTATTCCAGCACCAGATGAGTGAGTGGCAGGCAGCTGGAAGGACAGCTACAAAGGTAGCTGACAGAGGCACAACAGAGGCAGCTTTTAGTTGAAGGAATCCTGAATCTGAGCTGCCTCACTGAAATGCTGAGATGAGGTGTACTTTCTTAATTTAAACAGAGATACTTTTGACTTTGGAGATTTTAAATGTGCAGCTATTAAAAACTGAACAGTATAAAGGAGGTGTGTTTTCAGTTGGAAAGTTTTGGTGTAATTAGAAAAAACCCACATGTATAATTTTAAATACAAGTGCATTATTTTTAAAGGCTTGTTTCCTGATTGTCCTTTGCTATTGCATTACTGGCACCTCGGATGATCTCACCTGCTGCTCCCTCCAATTCTGTTTTGGTTTCCAAGTTATTAAAGTTTACTTTCCTATTCCCAGTTTCCTCGGTCCTAAAGACTTGCATATTATAAACAATTATATTTTCCTTATGTAAAGCTTATGCAAAACAAGCAAAGGATGATATGGAATCTATATAGTCTTGATGGAACCTAGAACATTTTAGGGGGAATTAGCTGTTATTAGCTATTTGGTGCAGAACTTCAGTCTACAACACTGGGTAATACAGGGGGTTACGGTTTCTTATTCTTAAGGTATCTCTTAAAATATATCTTTTTTTCTTTAATGCTAAATGAAAGACAAAGTCCCTGGGCACAAAAGATACCACCAGAAAGAATCATGCAGATTTAACATATAATTTCCATTTGCTATTGCCCCAATGTGTTCTTGTTTAAAGATATTCTTCACATTCCCAGGACAGGAATGAATCACAGCCATTTGATTTTGTATACTGGCTACTAAATAATTTATTCCCACTTAGCCAATCATTCCCAGCATCCAAATATCCATTCCAGACATTGTAGTGGAGCATATAGTTTTTATAACTGATGTCTATACTGTATGTCCAGGGAGTCAGCTGAAGGTGGTCGCATTTTTATTGGAAATGAAATAAAATTGCACAGCTACACTATTTATAAAGGCTCCTAAAAGTTTGGTCTCAGTAGAGGCTGTTCAGAAGAAGTATAGACCTACAGAGATGTTTAAATAGTAATCAGAGATTGATGGCTGTTGAGATTGTGAACAAAGAAAAAGCTTTATTGCTTCTGGTTTTGTGTTTTGCCAGAAATATAGATGGCTTTTCACAGAGATATTTCTCTAGATACTTGACCTCTCTGAATTTAAAGAAAAAAAAAAAAAACAGAGAGAGTAAGAAAACTTACAGTCCTGAAGAAGTGAAATAAACACTTGGAAGTTGGAAAGGAACATTAAGTAATGTCAGCATTCAGGATTGGTAAATTATACCAATGTTAAGGTACTCAGTTAAAGCTGAAATGCTTTCATCATTGTTTAAATCCCAAACTGTAAATGCTCTAGAGTAGCAAATGGAAGCTCACACCAAAGTAGGTCCCATCTTGATTCTTTTTCTTCCAATTCTTTCTGGTAGTCAGGTCATCATTTTGATTCTTGCTCTGGTCTTTTTTATTAGTGGAAAATAAAACTTTTGTGCCATCATATTCACTGCAATTGTATCAGATTATGATATGTACAATATTTGTTTGTGATGGCACTTTATTTTCAAAGACATTTTTAATAATTTAGAATAGTTGTTTTATTCCACCTTTGAATTAATTTATTTATAACAAAAAAAGGATTACAACAAATCATTAGTTACTTGAAAGATGTTTTTCTTTTTTATTTTTTTTTCTGTGGGAATATTGGTTTTTTCAGAAACTTAAATTTACATTTCAGTTAAAAAACGTTGTTTGTAGAAACGGCTGCTGATACTTAGCTGGATGCCTAAACCAATGGATTATCATTGAGAAAATGGTAACATTTTCTGAGATGATTGTGTCTTCAGTGAAAACCAGTGAGTGCTTAGGACTCTGGCAATGAATATATCTTATTTAAATCGCTAAACAGCATGTTTTAATAAGGAATCAATGTTTGATAATGGGTAATAAAGTTGATTGTGGTGTCCTGTGACTGCAGCATTTGGCAGATAATGGCTTTCCTGTATGTATGCTTTCAGAGGAACACTGCAGGATGACTAAATTGACTACGTAGTTCTGTCAATATAGGCACAAATTCATGCTATACACTCAAGTATCTGTGTACCTTGGCAGTTCTTTACTAAAATGTTAGCAAAAGCCTGGGGTTTGTATCATTGCTTGAGTTGTGCAAGAGGAAACGTGTTACACTGCAACTTGTCACAGCACCTGACTGCAGTTCTTGGTCTCTGACAATACCACTGAGGCTGTTTGTAGTAAGCGAGCTTTTTGCTTCCAGCAGCACCACAAATACATTTACCCACGTCCAGAGGAACAAACCAGTGCCTGGTATTGTCTAAACCCCATTTCAGTCTCACAGAATGAATATATTAGTAGCAATGTTACGTGGAATGATTCTCTCAACTTTCTTGCTGCCAGACTTTGCATCAGGCTAAGCAAAATTGACTTTATCTGAGTGCATAATTACATTGAATAGTGATATCTAAGCCTGCCTGGAACTGAGCCAGATGGCAAAATTACTGCAGAGGCTATAATCCACACTGATCTTCTCCCATTTATGTAAACTGTGTAAAGAGTCAGTGTGTTTAAGAGATGAAAGCTATTTATCCCAAAGGAAAACAAAGAAAATGTTAAATATTTAGTTTGAGCACCAGGCCTTCCAATGTAGAGCATAGTATTTTATGGATAAAGTGTACTCTGGCAAAGGTCCACAGCAAGCTTTGAGACATTTTATAGTGAGTGGTACTGCCACACTGGCATGTACTGTGCTACTCAGTACACATGTCTTTCTGATTATTCTTTTTGTATATAAGAAATGGCTACTGAAAAAAGAAAATTGCAACTAGGAAGCATGTCACGTTTGAAATCATGTTTCTTCTCCATAGCTTCTCTTCAGCAGCTGTTCAGTTCATGATCTTCTGGCATCCTTTTGAATAAAATGTGAAATATTCCTGCCACTGTCCACACCATATTCCTGGTTTAAGTTGATGTAGGCCACATGCAATCAGTACAACCCTTTCTTTTGTTTGTACACACACTTCCCATGCTGATATATGAAAATCTTTACACTATTGCTAAATGCAAATGAAACAAATTTACTTGCATAATGGGTTTCTTTAAAAAGCTAAGCATGAATTATATTGTGACCAACTCAACAATACATTCGTATTTATTATTGATAGATTTCTATTAAATACATTATGACCACAGTTCTGGCCTCTATCGTGCTCTGAAGAATGATGACACACAGCAAAAAATCCCCTTCAAGCTGTTTTAAAACATTTGCTTTTGTACAACACATATGGAATTCCAAATATTTTTCATGTGAGTTTTTTGATGGAGGCCTGAAGAAGCTAGGTCATGTCTACTCTGTAGATGTGGCCAGTATTAATTAAAAAAAACAAACAAACAAACAAAAAACAAACCAACATAAAATTACACTTTTAGGTTTTGCTTTGTATAGGAGATTTAAAAAATTATTCCCCAAGACACTTGCTACCCTACCTACAGAAAGAGAATGGAGTGTTTAAGTTTAAATAGTCGAACTTCAGTTTTTAAATCTCTGAACAGGAGTCAAAACCTTTTGTCAATATGTGTTTCCCACTTACAGAAAAGTAACAGCTTAGGGTATAAAATGCCTTGGACAGGACACGTAGATGGTAACTGTTGAATCAGTCCTCTAGTGGCACCAGGTTTTTGGACATTTTTTGACCGTGCTGGTCTGTAGTGGGAATAGTACAGGTGAGGGAAAATGCCTGAGAAATATTCTTTGACTGAGGAGGAGGAAATTCCCCTCCAGGGATGTTCAGAATAAACTTCTATAAGGATGTAACCAACTCCCCAGTAGTATCCACCTAAACTGAGGCCAGAGAGGTTTCTTTCCCAGAAGGTATTATGGTTGAGTCATTCCTTTAGCTTCCATGAGAGGGAAAAGCTCTGCACTGGTCTGACTGGCTTTCGGTCTTTGGTCACACAAACAAGGAATGAACCCTTATCACAGTACTCTTAAGAAAAAATACATCTTCTGTGGCTGGGGCTTTTTTCATGTTCCTGGAAAAATGCTCCCCTTCTTTCTTCTGTACAGCCTTTCGATATGGCTTGCTTTTCATCTGTGTATTACACTACAGGAGAATGTTTTAAGTCATCTTCTCATCAGTGCACAAATTTCAAGTTTTGTGGCTAGTTAGTTCAAAATCGGTAGTGTAATAATATACCAGAGGTTAGGAAACTTCAACTGATTTTCACTTATGAATGACTACTTACATTGTGTATCCTTTTTTTGCAAACTAAGCATCTCAAAGTTAAGAGAGCAAGTTTGGGTCCTAAGGAACCAAGATGCCCCTTGGGACCTGTGGTCAAATACCAAATAGTTCAGTTATTGCCAAACTGATCCTATGGTAATTAAAATTATTAAGATCAGCCTTTGCAGTAAGAATTTCTGATAAATAACTGTACAGAATTTACAGTACTGTACAAAAAAAAAAGTACACAATACGGCATCTTAAAAATAAATCTGAAACACAGCAGTGACTCTGAAAATTATAGTTACTAATGTGACAAGAATATACAGTAAATATCCAAACTCTCTCACAGTGAGTGTATGTCTTTGCTATTGAGTACCTTTCCTGCATAAAAAGTGTCCTCCTTATCCAATTCATCCATATGAGCATCGGTGTTTTTACTTCATTACTGTTGCACTACAAAAGCTGTTAGCAGGAAGGAGATGAGTATGGAAATGGATCAGCTGAAAAGAATTCTCATTGCGTTTCAAGACAATATGTACAACTTATAAAGTGAAATTATTTTATTATTGTTTTATTTATTTGCTTGCTTTACTAGAATCATGCTCTATTCTTCTTTATTTCAAGGATGACCTGTAAGGGAAAAGGTAATTTATGTGACATGATTTTCAGTTCCTTTTCAGTTTGTAGGGGAAAACCAAACATTCTTGATAATACAACTTCTGGGCTATTACCTGTTTGTTCAGATATTCAGATTCTTCCTGGTTGGAAGATGCACATCTTAAGGTAAAGGACTTAGATGTTTCTGCCCAAATTAAGCTATTCAGTTCTCACTGCTAAAAATGCCAGGACGTAAGAACGATTCAATTAAAAAAAAAAAAAAAAAAAAAGAGACATTTCATAATTTTATGAAACCTTCCTCAAAAACTAATTAGAATGTAATTCTGGGATGTCTTTTATGATTTAGAGATTTTTTTTTTAAAAATCAGTGAATCAGATGCAGGTCAATGCAAGACAGGGGATGTGGGTACAAATGAAAAATTCCTTGCAGATCACTTGAAGGTCTAAATGTTTAGTTTTGAAAAAGAGATACATAACAAGTTCCTTCCAGTTCAGAAATAAAAACAAGAAAATAAAAATTAATTTATTAATATACAGTTATTACTTGTGGTACAGACTTTTCAGAAAATGATGTGTAATAATTTTAAACCTTTTGGGGATTCCTTCTGACCTCCCATTCACAAGTACACCTATCAAGAAAGCACAAATTACTTCCATTCTTCCAAATCAGGGGTTTGATCCCAAGTGCAGAGGATATTTGAGTTGGCTCATTGACTTTGAGTGAGATTATTTGCATACACAAATATAATACGTTGTTTAATTATGCCAAATTGAGCACAAGCCAAAAGCACTCACAGAACAGAGCTTCAAAGGACATACTTCATCAAAGGAAGAATATATGAAGCAGAGGTTTTAGAATTTTTTGGTGTCAGGATTCATGTCACTGAGAAAAATGAGAAGATGTCAGTGTCCTTCATATAAAGATAATGAAAAGATTATTCCACTATATATAGAGCATTGTTTGGCTGTATTATTAAAGACCTTGGCTTGCTTGAAAAATGATCTCTGATGTTTCATTTTCTTATGATCTATGCACTGAATAGAAATCTCTTCATGGACTAGTACTCTTAATGAAGGTCCTAAATATATGGTAGCTGAATATATTAAAGAAGATTACCCTAATAATGGGGCATGGAAAAAGGAACAAGAACTTTTTAAAACTCGAATTGGTACATGACCTCTTGGTGGGAAAAGCACTGTTAGGTAAGTGTTCTGCCACCACTGCAATACACCAAAAGAAAATAAAAGCAGTAAAGCTTCAGTATTTCCTCAGCCCAGAAACTTGTGTGATTAAATCCTCAAAGACTGAGCCTCTGTGACCTCACCTTTTTTTGGTGAAAAATGAGTCAGTTATCTTTTCCTTAAGATAGTTCCTCTGCTCTGGGTAAAGTCAAGATTTTGAAGCCCAAGGGTGTTTACACCTATGTCACTAAACCCCAATTTGTCTGGAAGTGGTCTGGTAGGGCCAGGAACACAGAGGTTTCACTATTTTCTAAATGACATCTATAGAACTACTGAAGTAGCATCATCCCCGTTAGAAAAAACCCAACAGACAAATGGCAACCCCCACCCAAAAAACCTTCAATACCCAACACAAGCAAAAAGCCTTTCACTAATAAAAATCTCACAAACCTGGTATAATAACATCCTAGCTGGATACTTTTCCAGAACTTTGTATTGGTGCAATTCCGAAGTTCTCCACACTTCGGAATACTGTGGCTACCATGTGATGTATGACCGAATTTATAGAGGAAAAATTACTTTTTGCCAAATCTTTGTTGTATTTGAGGGGAAAGGAAATACTTCCTGTTTACAAGTGGAAATATTCTTACAGCTGGTTTTTCATGTTAATCAACTTGCCAACAAATCTTTTTTCATCAGCTTGTAGGGTAAATTAATACTTTTCTTGCTTTCTGGCTTTCATGCACTTGCAGCCCAGCAGTGCTGTGGAACTGATGGATTGCCAGGACTCATGCTTGGAGGAAGAAATTTAAGCTACCTTCCCTCAGCTGTTTTCATCCTGCAAGAAAAGTCTTTAAAATCTAGTTTTGTGGTGGCAAAGTGAGCAACTTTGCTTTCCAAGGTCCATAAAACCATTATCCTGGAAAGTAGTTGTTAAAGATTAAAAACCGTGGTGCAGTATTAAATTAATGCCCAGTTTTCTGTAATTTATTACAAATTAGGTGTAATTATATCCCTCCAGGGTTCACTTGTAAAGAAGATTAACTCTTATCTGACTCTTGGGCCAGGAACAGGTACAGCCAGGCTGAGTTAAGTGAGAAAACTTTAAGAAATGGCTCTGTAATTTCTTTCCAGTTTTGCAATTTTATTTATACTTGATTTAATCCACTTATTTTAAAAATTATTTTGATTGCTATAACAGACACTTTCTGCAGAACATAATGTGGTAAAAAACCAAGGAATCCTGTCTCTTTTGTAGAGCAGATAGAACAGTGCAGCCACTGTTCTGTCCAGCCTTAGTGAAAGGTAAACTGAGAGGGCACATGTTTCATTTCATGCAGTAGCTGCACATACAGTCTGTAATGTTAAACCTGAGACACTGAGCAGTGTGCTAGGATGAGATGCTGCTCAGTGGAGTTCACCTCTAGGCCTCTAGCTTGGGGTGTGTGTAACTCAGTCACTGATTTTTGGGGATTTTTTTTTAAGCTTATTAATCATTAAAAAGCATTTATCTTCCAAAGCAGTCCTATTTTCAAGGACAGAATTTCTTTACCTCCATTTTGGATTTAGGTACCTGAGAAATTTGAGTAAGGAGAGGGGATGAACTCTGTGCTGAGCAAACAAGGGAGTTGTCTCCATGGTGAAGAGCAGGCACTGCTAGCTAAAAGGCTGCTGAGATCAGTAGACAGCTGATGTCAGCACTCCAGAAGATGATTTGCACTCCAGAAAATAATTTGGCTCTCTTTAATTTGTCTGAAGAAGTTAAGGAGCCTTATTATAATATCTTAAGTGATAAAAAACCATAGAATTGTTAAACAAACCTCTACTTTTCCAAGGATCTCCATCTGTTTGCTTTTAAAATAAATTACTACTTTACCTTTCAGTGAACATCTTCAGGAGAAAAGCAATTATATTCCAAAACCTTTTATAAAAGTTCATATATACATTAAAAAAAAAAAAAAAAGTGGTAAGTTCCTTGAAACTTCACTCCTAAGTGCTGAATATGGTCTATCTGATCCTGTCATCATGACAGTCAATGAATTCTTCAAGAAATAGAAAACATGTCTTTTATGGTGGAGGAATATAGGGAAAGACTCTGTAAGAGTCTCAGAATGCACGCTGTCCTCAAAAGAACATGGGTATGAGTCAGAACAGAGCTGTATTTAATGACGTACAGAACAAAGCTGTATTTAATGACAAAGAAAAAGCTCTGTTTGGGTGCAATCTAATGACATTTCATAGTGCATGCATTGCTTAGTACAGACACTGCACTGTCTATGCAGAAGTGCTTAGCTGTTCTTTCACTTTTCTTACTTTTTTCTTTTCTTCATTTCTCAAGGGCTTCAGTACACCTCACCATGAATCAGACTACTAGATTATGAACTTTGTTTTATAGACTATGTGCCATTCTATATGTGCATGGTATTTAACACACTAGGAGTTAAGCCCACATACTTTCATGGACAGCTGAAATTTTTCACATGATTTCAGCCATACAAATATCTAATGAACTTGGCTTTGTTTTCAAGAACTAAGAATCACTGTGCATAAACACGTGCACGTGTTTCATGTATGTCACATATGCTTCACTTTGCACTTTGGTTTGGAAAGATTCTGACTGATCAGAAACAGTTTATGAGGGCAGGATGTCCTCTGTACCTACTAAAGGTATACATGCCTATAGACTCTAACTTCTGAAATTAGGTACGATCAAGCTCTCTGAGTTACAGTTTGTGTACAGAGTATTTCTTCTAAATGTTGTGTCAAATTTCACTTAAAATTCTCACAGCTGACCTTTAAATTTATGGAAATGCTAACGGGCAGTTACTAGGACAGTGTGGGTGTTGCCATACTTATAATGATGCCAAGATTGCATTAAATCCCCTTTTACAGGCATTACACTCCTGAAATAGTTGATGTTAAATCTCCCAGCTGTCAGCAACAGTGCTGTCTTACCAAAAAGAACATCTGGAATAATGGCTAGTACCTTGAAAGGGCAAGGTGTGTGAATAATAATGAACCCACTTTAAAAAACACTGCTAATCTTGTGACAAGTCATGATGGAGGTTCTGATGTCCTCTAAACTGTTGTCTTGGTACATGATCACTATTCATTTTTATTTGGCATGGCATGAGCAGTAGTATATGGCATGTCTTTGCAAATGCAGCACAGCACAGAAGAAGGAGGTGCAATCTCTGCTTCATTGTCCAGTCTGTGTGGCTCATTTATTTTCAGGGCATTAAAACAGCAACTCTTCAGGGTACATCACAAAGCCTGTTCTTCTGAGAAAAAGCTGGGGATAAGGGATAGCTGAAGTTGCTCTTGTTGTGGACTGGTAGTTTTTCAAGGGTTTTTTTGAGTCAACCTATCTTGTGATGTCTGTTCTGGCTCTGTTGTTTTTAAGGCGGAAAAAGGGTAAAAGCTATCAGAAAACTGTAGGTTATCACTATGCTGGTCTCCTTGTCTTCCAAGTGGAAGTTAATGACTCTCAACCATATCATAGAGCAAACTGATGTTTTAATATTTCATTACTGGCCCAAATTTCTTGATACTTTGATTTTAAATGTTATTATAATGTTTATAAATAAGGTATTAATTATCAAGTATTATAAGAATTATTCTACTACACATATTCATACTAAATCGAGATACTTAGACTTGATCCAGCTAGTTCTCAGCTGATGTATGTCAGAGAAAAAAACTTACATGTTTCTGTTGTCAGCAAAAATGTTGTTTAGGATGATAAAATGAGAATAAAGTTTTGAGAGCAAGTTTTAGGGAGCTGCTGGGAATTAAGATCAGTATTTTATCTAAGTTCTCCCTTTTACTGGGGAAATTATAAGATATTATTTAAAAAATCAGTTTGTGATAGGTGAATGAAATGGTGCCACCTTAGAGAACTTCTCCATTTATTGTCTTGTTTTCTTCACAAATCTCTTCCTATATATATGCATATATATATATATATATATATATATATATATGTATATATATAGGAAGAGATTTGTGAAGAAAAAGAAAAAAATTTAAATTAATGAGTTGAAGGGTTTGGACTTTTTCTTAGTGTTTCCAGAAAAGTATCCTGCTGAGAAAAAAAGCTTTGGTGGTTGTGCTGTATCTGTCTGGGAGTTCAGACCTGAAGCAGGTAAAATGAGGCGGCTGGGAGAATGACTGGTAATGCAATCACAGTGAAGGGAAGGCTCTGGGAGCCCCTGAATCTTATTGCTGCTGGAGCTGTGCCTTTACTTCTTAGTAGAGATCCCAGGGCAATGGAAAATGATGGACAGAGCCTGAAAGACAGCATTCTGATGATCAGGAGTCCTGGGCTCTTCCTGCTCCTCCTCTTTGTATTGCCTTCCGCTGAAATTGAAATTCTCTCACTGTGGTCCCTGGGCACCCTGCTACTGTTTGCCTTCCCAAGCTGACAGCTGTGGTCTCCTGGGAAAGGGGCAGATCTATTAATAGAAAACACTTCACATGCTTGGCTTTCCACATTAGGAAAAGAGATGTATATGTGGAACCTTTCTTGATCAGATCCCATTGTCTCATTAATTTTGTTTCACACCAAAGCATGGCCAGTATTTGCTTTGTGCTGATTATCAGGAAATGAGTTGAAGTACAAATCCTAATGAGAGCAACAGTCCTTATTTTAAGCATATTTTTGTGTTTAATTTATAAACACCAGTGAAAACCAAATAATGAAGTGATCAATCATTTTCAAATAAAAATATTATCTTGTAAAAATGTCTAATCAGTGAAATCAGAGCACTAGGGGTTCCTTTTGCCAATAAAATCAGAAGCCCAAAAAACTATGACAGTGTTGCTGATGGTGAAAATGCACCACAACCACCCACCTCCATCTTCCTCTCTTTTAGTTACTCTTTTGATATTAAATTTGTAATTAGAGTCCTTGATTACCAAGGCGAGAAATAGCCATAAACAATTCCTGGATTGAGTTACAATAATTTTATATAGATTTCTGAATGTTTTAATAAGGGCTTTTGTTTTTGTTTTATAAGCATTAGATCTTGTCTTGTTATTGGAGGGAAAATGGCAAAGGAACAAACTACAAATAGAGTTTTAATAGCTACGCACATATAAAACTTGTCACAATTGAACAAATACGGGAACTGAAACAGGACATGTTGCATATGGCAAATTGAAAGCTGACTAACCTACTATTAATGATGACCTCATGTGAGCAACACATCTTTCCAGGACTGACATTATTCAAATAATATAGGAAATACTTGCTATGAAATAGTGGTGTATATTTAAAAAAAGAAACAAACCTAAACAAGCAGAAAGTTTATTCTGAATCTTTGTTGATCCACAGAATGAAACAGTTAGATAATTTTGTAGGAATCATGTAGTACACTCACAGATGTTTTGGAGGAAGGAAAGATAAGAAAGAAAATGTGGAGGGTTTCAGGTGAGGCCATGTGCATAGGCACATGCAGTTATGGCTGGGTGGAAAGCTGCCTCTTGAGTTTCTTCATTTGTGACAGTGACCACATAGAGCTGTGTTTATCATTGTAAGGGTTCCATAGTTCAGATGAAGATATTTTAACAGTCTACTGTAGATATTACTGGATTTTGTGATCATTTTCAGATCAGTATGCAGGTAAAGAGAAACAAGAAAACAAAGAACATTAAATACTATAATAAAACTTTTGGTAAAGTGTTTTGTAGAATAACAGACCATCCTCCACAAATTATTTTTTCCTGCACTGTGGATACTCTCTTTTGTTTGTTACTGTAGGGTGGTTTTCAAGACTCAAGCCCTCCTCAGAACTTTGTTTTGATGGAAGAGTGTGCAAAGAATTCTCAGGTCTGTACTGAAGTGTTTACATTTACAAAGTTCCTGTGAGAGTTTTGTCTGACTTAACATTTTAGGCTTCAAGAAAATGAAGAAAAAACTGAAATACAGACAAAAGGGAATTCTGCATATTCCTCAGCAGAGAACTAGATTGGACCTTGCAATCTCCATCAGTTGAAATGAAGTAAGGTAGTTTTGTTTGTCTTGTGATTTATCTATGGCTTTATCATTATTGTCCTGTCAGAGCGCAGATGCTGCAGTGGTTGAGTGGTTTACCCTGCAGAGTGCAGAGTAAAAATGCACTCTTTGATGTTGCTTCCATTTCATCAATTAATATCAGTAAAAATGAGAGTTAAAAGCTTGTAATGTCATCAGAATGTCCCTGGGGAGCAACAATACCTTAAGCATGTTGGATCTGCAGCAGGTTCGAACATGGGGAAGTTAGGCAGCCCCATCCAGTTCCTGATGTTATGACTGGATCCTCCTCATGTTCAGCCTCAGTTGTGGAGGGTCACAGCAGCCCATGGTGGAGATGGAAATACACAGACCCCATCTAAAAGGGAGAGGAAAAAACCACAGAAATAATGAAAGCAAAGCCACAGATATTTGGACACTGATACTACTGATGCCAGTGTATGGAGAAGTCCAGCAAGACTTCAGGGTTTTGCACAATGCTGATGTGTAGGACCACCAACCATCAGCAAATGTAGAGACAATACATTGACCAGGTCTTCCACAACCAGAATCTTCAGCTGCTGCTCACCAAGCCTGATCTTTCTTAGGGCACATAGTTGTAGCTGAACCAAAGAAAAGGATATGAGAATCATCATCTGGGAAGAGAAAACAACCACCACCATTTCTACCAGAGACCTTGTGCCAGTATTTAAAATAATATCTGTCTAGCATTGGTTCCAGCTGGGACCAAAGACACCGTATGTTTCCACCTGCAGTCACCTAGTGGGTCTTTGCTATCTGGACAATTGTCAGTCAGGTGAGGATGTGTCAGTCTTCATCGACCCTGAAACATGGTGATCTTAATTAATTTAATTAAAATTAAAAGGCCTTACTTAATTGCCACCTTAGCTTTGTTTTTCCTTCATGCTGTTTCCTTTATCCTGTTCATGTTGCATTTTACTATTTACTCCTTGAGATACAGATTTCAGTTCTGTCTTTCTTTTTTTAATGTTTCATATATTGCCCAGCATTAGCTTTATTATATTCTGTCACAGCCCAATAATTGTTTTTGCAATAAAGCTAAGCCAAGGGCGAATAGCTATGCCATAAAGGTCATAGTGGCTGAATCTCAAGACTAGGGGTTACAGTGACATGACAATAGAATTATTTGTGTCATGTATTTTTTTATAAGTACCTCAGGTAAGGCTTCCAAAAAACTCAGAAAGTTTACAACAAGGCACATTTCCATGGTAGTTCAGTCGAATGATACATCCATGGAAATGCACATGAAGTAATGACCAAAAAACCCCCTGCATCTTAAAATGAACAGTACCCAAGCAAATATAGCAAAATTTAATTACTGAATTAGAAAAAGAGATAAGCCCTCTGTTCTGGGATTCCATTGTAGTTTTACTTTGCTTTATTGATCTGTGCTTTTGGGAGGATTCAGCATTTCACTGCTCAGGTGAAATATGGCATTGGTATTGGAAACAGCATTTTTGAAAACTAGGATTTGAAATTTCAAACCATAAAAATCAACACTACAATTGGAAAGGGGGAGTTAAATGAAATCTTAACTCTCTCTTTATACTTGATACCATCTCTTGGGATTTAGGGTTTTAGAAATTGCACAGAGTCCAGTTGTGGCTAGAATATTGAAACTGAGTTGCTGTTAGTAATTTTTTTGCATGCTTGCATAATTAATTCTAGACTTGTTCACAAGGAAAATTATTATATTGGCTAACAAACACTGTATTCCCTGTTGATTCTTGGTACAGAGTGCAAACTATAGCTTTCTGCTACACTAAACTCAACCTGAATTGAGCTTAGAAGAAACTTCCTGGCAAAATTTCTGTGTTTAGACCAAACATTTTGGTTTAAATTTGTCACAGTTTTACATGGGATACAGAGTATGGCTACAGCAGGTAGCAGCTGTGTAATCAGGATAAAAAATAGCAGCAAAAAATCCTGTGCCAGCCAGGCAGGATTTAACGCTTTGGCTGGCAGATGTCACAGCCTCTAATATACATAACACAAGCAGGCTTGATCAGTGAGGATGTTCCGATATTTTAACACACAACATTCTCTTGTTGATGTTATTTAACCTAGAACAAGACAAACACAAGTTAAAAAACAAAACAAAACAAAGCAAAAATAAAGTAATTCAGCAGGGATAACAAAAGCTCTTCAAGGAAAATGAGCAGATATATTTGTGCAGTTCCACAGGGACTTGCTGTTCCTTGCACATCACAGTGCAAGTGCGGCACTGTCCTCACTGAGCCATCCTGCTGCAGAGGTGTGTGGTGACATGGCTGGCATCATAGAGACCTACAAGTGCTTTGTGCTCCACAAGAAAAACAGTTTGCATGGGCTGTGGCCCTCTGCCTGCTAGCCATGAGAGCTGTGATTTCCAGAGTAAGCAAAATAAGTGTTTCTGCTTCCCAGGATTTTGTACTATACTTAAGTTCAAGATATTTAACTGCTTTGGCTTGTTCATGAGCATTGTATGCTTCCTGGAATTAACATACAGATAATGCTGATAGGAAACAGTTGTCAGACTCAGTAAAAGCAATTAGCTACCTATAAGGCAACATAATTTTGTAAATTCAGTTTCAGCTAAAATTTCAGTTTCACAAACTCTGAAAAATCTATAGCCAATACAATGTCATTCATGTATTATGTATGTGACACAGTGTACTTCTCTTTCTGTTTGGTGTCAGCTTAATTTCTGTGGCTGTGGGACAGCACTCAAAGATACCAGTGAGAATGTAAGTGTATCAGAATATGCCAAACATCTTTCATGGTCACAGGATGTAATTCTACATGGTTTTGTTTTCATAGTTAATTATTGCAGTACTTAAAGTAAAAAAAAAAAAATAGAACATCTTAATTAGAGTAACAGTATAATTTCATTTTCTAATGAAAAGCAAAAGGGCCAGCAGAAAATAAAAAAAAAATGAAACAATAAACAAGGAAAAAAAATGTTTAAATGAAGCACTGTTTTGTTTCTTATTTATTCTGCACTACTTAACAATAGTAACTCTAAGCTGCATCCACATACTTATTAATGACGCTGTACACATCCATTGCCCAGTATTAATTTACAAGGGAAAACTTACAGAATGGTCTAATGAAAGAATGATAAATTAAGAACTCATTTTTACAAGCCAACTGGATTGAATACAAGTGAATCTTTGAAACTTTATTTTACTAAATTGCCCCTGTCAAAAGGTGGTGTTCATGAGAAACACATAATTTTATTTCTCCAAAGTAAACCCAACACAGATTATATTAATGCAGTTCCTATCCCTCTCTCCTAACAAGTTTGATGCTGTTCTTCTTCAGCTAATGTTTCTGAAGGGACTGGAAAGAAGCAGGTAGGATCTACTGCGCAGCAGTTTGTGTAGAGTAACTCTTGTTTTTCATGTGAAGGTTGCTGGTACTGTACAGTGATGTGTCTGACCAGTCAGCTGCCTTTGGACATGTATGGTCACTGTCCAGTGATGCATTCAAATAGCAGTGTGGACTGCCAGCTGCTGAAGAACATTGTAACACCCACCACTCTGATATTAAGAGGAATAGGGAAAGTGCTTCAGCTTCACAATTAACAATTTCCCTTTCATGCATGTGTTCCTTTTTAATCTGATGTACTGGCTCTGAGATTTATCAGCTCCACTGCACAGAGCAGCTGCTCACTTGGGCTGCAGACACAGAGTTTCCCTGAGAGGCTGTGGAAGGGTACATCAAGAAACAGGAGAGGAAATTGAAATGGCAAGACTTTGGAGGTGGTTGATGAGGCTGGCTGATAACTCCCACTCTGGGGAGAACCATAGGGTGTACTTCTGCAGTAAGGGGAAAACAGGCAAGCAGCTTGGAGAGAATAACAGGAAACATATTTTCTTTCCTTATTTTCTAATTATTAATATGCATTCTGAATGTCTATGTTGGCGACTGTTAGACCATTTCAAGGACATGCAAAAAACCCCCTTTTGTTGTAACCAAGGAAACATAACCACAGTTTAGGGCACACAGTTTCTGAGAGCAATCCAGTTGTCCTTTTGGCTACCTATCAGCTGTGTGCATTGCAGCAAGGCTGCTTAGCAGGGATGAGCTCTGTAGGCAAGAGGCCTGTTTTGCAAACCCCTTGCTTCTCCAAATGAGCTTTGCAGGCTGTGGAGCTGAGAACCCATGAAGCATGAGGTTGTTGCTGGGAAAGAGCTGCAACTCTGTGGGAGAGGGAGGAGACCTTCCTTCAGCCTTGTGGTCCAACCTGCCAAGTGGCAGGCAAGACCAGCCTCATGGAGCACCTGCCACTGAGAGCTCAATCACCACCCCTCTGAGGTCCTGCTTAGGTGGCTTCTCTGTCAGAAACTAGGATAAACATTTAATTTCTTCCCCCAAAAGATTTGAGTCCAAGATGCACCTGTTTCTCAGAAACCCCTACTCTAATGTTCTGTGACAAGAATTTTGAAATACGAAAAGGAAGAGAGAGTGTAAGGATGGAGGTCCATGTGTGTGGGATGGGAGGCTTTGGGGCAGGGAATTCTGGTGGAGCAGGCTGGCTGTGTGTGTTACCAATGCCAGTGCTGCAAGGTAGCAGGGGGTGCTGTGCCCACGTGCCTTGAGTGGGACAGTTTCTCATTTCTGCTCTGCTGCTTGATGAAACAGTCCCCCTCAGCTGGCGATGTTTTCCTCGCTCACCCTCTGTGAAAGACGGGACCAAAAAGCAGACAAGTGAATTTCTTCTTTTTTAACAGGATCCTTCCCTTATCATGGTTTTATGCAGTATGCTATAATTCAGTTGAATTCCAGCATCATTTTTTTAACTTGAAAGTCTTTTCAGACTTTTTTCTTCTGCTAGAGGATTGAAAATAACTAGAATGAAGTCATCAACAGGAAACTTCTCAGTTTGATTTATGAAAAACACACTTGGGGAAATCTATTTTTATCATTCATTTGGAATGGGTAGGATTATTTTACAGCTTTGCATATAAAACACATCCATTTACTGGATAAATGTAGTGTCAAATTATCATTAGAGACATAAGTGAGAAGCTGGAACTGAGCAGGTATTTAACCATCTATTTTTAGGAAAAATTTTCTGATTTAGGGAAAAGCACAAATTTTCACATATAAAATTGAAATAGAAGTTTATAGGTGAGTGAAGCTGAACTGTCAGTCTAAAAATCTATCTTGCTCTTACCTAAATCTGAAAGTAGAAAGACAAAACCTAGGAGAAAATAGATCTTCTCTGAGAGATTTTCACAGAACATCATGTCTTTTCTTGTGTGACCAAATTAAAAAAAAATAGTCCACCCACCGTGATAATCTTAAAAAATATTACAGGGAGAAGATTAGATGATCTGTCATCAGTACAGTGATCTGGCAAAAAATACACACAAGAATCCAGTGTTGTCACCAATGAGGTTGCAACATGTACTAACAAAAACAGAATTTAATCTTAACATAAAATTAAGTCATGTAACTTAATCTAACTATCATGCTAACTAAATAATCATGATTTTTCCCTTATAATAAGACTAGTAAGGAGAAAGATGGATTTGTGGTATCGTGTTGAATAGAAGGAAACTATGACAGAGGAAGCAGAATCTGGCAGTTTTAGTCAAGAAGTGAAATGGAAAGAGAACTCGTTGTGCCTGGTTTCATGTGCTCTCTCACAGATCACTCTGGTACATCCTCAACTGAGGAGAAGTCTTACTGGTACTTATACAGGTCATAGCTATTATTTCCACTTTCTGAAGCCCTCCTGAAAGTGGGTTGCAAATAAAAACCCTATTTTCAGCTTTTAAAGTCAGAGAAATAGATTCAAATAGAATGAAATTGTAAATTTAAGTGATATACATAGCCAGTATCTCTGGAATATAATTTCTTTCAATATTGTGTATTACATCTCATTAAAGGTGAAAGCTACTTGCGTATGTTATCTGCTTCTTTACTTTCCAG
The DNA here is from genome assembly GCA_013399225.1 of Rhipidura dahli. Classification (NCBI taxonomy): domain Eukaryota; kingdom Metazoa; phylum Chordata; class Aves; order Passeriformes; family Rhipiduridae; genus Rhipidura; species Rhipidura dahli. Next base: position 35,891 of record VXAC01004335.1, read on the forward strand.
ATAAGACTGATGTTGTTTAAAATTGTAGATGCATTTTCTAAACCAGAAATGCTTCTGATATGTAGTTTTGCAATGAATTAAACATTTTCTCTTGTCCCTTCTCCTGGACATTTTAGGATTAATATTTTATGGAAAGAAATGTGAGCTTTTTTTCCAAATGCAAAGCTTTACATGCTTTACAGAGAGAAAGAGTAAAATACTGAAGAAATATGACTGTTCTTTGATGATCTTAGGTTATTTATGAAGTAACAGGGTGGTTGATTTTGGGCAAGTATGTTATTTTGTTCAAACTCCAGCACTTGAACTGTAGTGCTCTGTGAATTTCTAGGAAATTCACAAAACTTCCAAGCAGAAACATCTTGAAATATAAGAAGATATACTGAAGTTTTCTCCATTTTCTATTTTGTGTAAAGTGTTAATTTTTATTATTGGAAGGATGTTAAGCCTATGAAAGGCTTCTTTTATGCTATCACTGTGCTGGCATATAATCATTATATGCTCCAATTTCAGTCTTGTAAAAGTTACCTAGAGCTGCTGCTACCTACTAATTATATACTTTTTTCATTTGGTTCTTCATTCCTCCTTTGTTTGCTGTAGTGTCTCCAAGTTTTATAGAAATTTTAACCTTAAAATTAAAAACAGATGGCAAACATTCACCAAAAAATAAAAGTTTCTAACAATTGTGTAATAATACAGTGGGCAAAGAAATTATGTAAACTGATACAAATAGAAATTCTTTAAAGCTGTTTTAATTTCAAACTGGGCAATATAGATTTATAATTTTAACAAACATTTCAAAACTTCCAAACAAATCTTTCTCAAATCAACACAGATAATATTCTTTCATCAGAGATATGAATATTCATTTTGCATTTCATTTGAAGTTTTTTTTACATTTAATTTGCTAACACTGTCAGTGAAAAGAAACTGAAATATGATCAGTTTAAAGGGACAGAGTTTCCTAACACTTAAAATTAGAAGGTTTGTGGAAACCTGCCCTAAGCTGCCTGGCTGTGCTGGTCTAATAGATCTGCTTGAGTTGAAGCAGGTGAAATATCAGGGATCATGATTTTGCATCTTGTATGACAATTTTTCAGGTTGTGAGTTGTCGTTCACTACTAGAGCAAAATATGAACAACACTTTTCAGCTTATATTAGAATTTTCATTTTTTTGGTCTCCATATCCCTCAAACAAGTCCTGCTTCCTTGTGAAATACTGGCCTTGTCTCTGAATGAATAGGTAACACTGAAAACAAAGCGATGAAGATTTTCCTTTTGACATCGGATTGCTTATACTGGCCACTTTGCACTGCTCTCTTCATCTGCAGGAGTTGGGTTGTTATTGCATCCTGAGCTGCTCTAACATATTCTTCACTGGCAAACTATCTTGCAACATCCCATGTTTCTCCTGCATTCCCTGACAACTGTCTGGCTGGGGTACTTTGCTCTTTGCAGTGCAAATGCAAACCTTACAGCCTCTATAATTAATTTTCTTCTTTGATTTCCTCCATCTTTTTCACTAAATGAAACGGCTGCTCTAAAAGATATTGGTAAGAATTTAATATAGATTTGGGTTCTGATATTGCTAGGCAGAGCTGTCATTTATTCAGACTGGTAAGGGAGACCTGTCTGCTTGTTTAATTTGGGCTGTTCTCTTCCTTACATTCTACAGAGTGAGGGTTCAGCAGACATGCAGAGGATATCTACATGCTGTAGATAACACTGTGGGTGATGCTTTGTCATAGCAGCTTTCTCTGGAAAGGCACATGACAAATACCCAAGCACACACAGTGCCAGATCTCTGCTGAGGGGTGAACTGATTCTTCTGTCTGTGCTTTATTGGTCCCATATGACATTTGCTAGCTTTGCCTTACTCTTAATTCATGGGTTAATGGCTTATGTCCTGCTGGTACCTCTTGGCACCTTTGTGCATATCCAGGCTGTCTCCAGGCTGTTCCATTCTCACTTCCCAGTGTCTCCCCTAGCTTTGCACATTCATTATAGTCTCAAAATGGGCTTGCCACTCATCTCCAGGAGAGCTTTCAAAAATGTAAAACTGAACTTTTGGACAGGTTTTAGTCTCTACTGTTTTAACACACTGAACTTCACAGAGAAGCACTGCATTGAGCAGGCAGGGGGGGTGGGTAGATGTTTAAAATGGGCTCTCTAAGAGGTCGCCAAAGCAGGTGTGTGCAGAGAGCTGGGCTGTGAGCTGAATGCACAGAAATGAGGTAAGAAAGATCAGACCCACCTTCTTCTGCATTGAACTGGCCAGTTCAGCTGCTGCTGCTGGAGGGCACAGTGGACAGGAACACATCCTCTGAACAGGCACATTTTTTCATTACCACGGGACTGAGATGCTATTACCCCATAATCTCTGAGTACTCGGATACCTTGCGACATGCACAGCTTTGACAAAGCCCTTTGTAATTGAGGGATTGGTTGCTATGGGCTGCTTTAGGCTTCTTCTGACATGAGGGAATACAACACTGTTTAGCTAATGCTGCACAAAAACTTTCAAAATCCTTTTTATATTGAACTTTTAAATTTTATATTTCAGATTTTAAATCCACTTAATGAAGGAAGGATAAAGTTTAAAAATACTTCAGTAGCAAAAAGCTTTAAATCTGCTGCATAAATAATAAATATTTAGCTCTCATACATGACTGTGGTGTTGAGGTTAGCATGCATTGTAGAAGTGCATACATTGTCTGAAATGTGTTCCACATGACTTGATTCCTCAGTGTTTTACTGTGCTTCACCCCTCACTAGTATATCTCCCAGGTGTAACCAGAATTGTTGGTGACCTCTATCTGAAAGGCTAAAAATGAGAGTCAGGCCAGCCTGGGCAAGGTCAAAAGCTTCTTTAGAAGATACACATCCCCATTTGTCACATTTGTGCAGTTTGAGGCAAAGATGCAGCTGCCAGAAGTGTCACATTACCTGCAGCTTGCTGCACAACTTGTCTTCCTTTCTCGAAAAAGGACAATAGGTCTCAGAAGAGATTGCTGCAATTCACTTGCCCTGAGGCTGTGAAAGTGAAGAACATATCCCAGGTGACACAGACACAATGAATGGGTCAAACTTGATCTTGACATTAAAAAACCCTAAAATAAATTAGGATGAAAGCCATTGTCACAGGTCAAGTAACTCAGATCACAATGCCTCAAAGTAAGTGCAGGAAATTGCATTTGATGTCTCCTCATTAGGAATCCTCCTAATGAAATATAACAGGGAATGGGATTTTCACTTTTAGAGGGTATTTCTAAGTTTTTCCTTGGGATTAATGCAAGCAAACAACTAATGCCATATTTTCTTCAAGAAACCCAGCTATTTAACATGGCAATTGATCTATCTTAAGAGCATTTTAGTATTCAGGAATGTTAGTTATATTAAAAGATTATGCAATGCAGTGTTTTTCTGTGTGAATTACAAATGTTGAGCCCTGTGCAGTAAATTGTATTTTATTTTACAAATAGCCCCTTTATGGAACCTGCTGTTCTCTGTGTCCAGTGAAAACAGGAAAATGATGTTTTGTACCAAGAACCAGCACTGGCCTTTCAGAAACTCAGGCATACTCATGCACTTATATGAACTCTTCTGTTTTCTTACTTGCCCAGAAGAAAAGGGCAGCAAAGCTTATTAGTGGTGATTCATGTATAAACACTCCTGACTCTGCTGTATAACTTCAGGCAGAATACCAAATTTTGGTAAAATCAGGTTCTTCAGATATCTGCAGCATTGATTCTACAGGAGTAAAGGTTTTTTTCTTAGTCTATGCTGAAGTTTGTGAGATTGAAGCTCTAGGAATGTTTTAATCAATTTTGCAGTTAACACATTTTCCATTACAAAATGGAAGAAGAAAATAATTGCAGTCCAGTTTCAAAAGCACAACATGTAAAACTACAGAAGGAGAAATAGCAATGTAAAATGCTCATCAGTATCTTGCACAATTTAACTACTAAGGATGAAAAAGGCACATGGGGTCCTTTTTCTCTCCATTTGTATTGCTCAAAATGGGACGATTTTCTTTTAATCTTCTACAAGGCTTAGGATGTCTTTTAGTCAATGTTGTGAATTTTCTCAATAAAATTCTCCCCTTCTTTCTGCAGCTATTTTGCATGGTTTTCTCTTCATTTTGGATAGCTGGAATTTTTTATCTGTTCCTTAGAGAGACTATTATATCCTTTCTTCCTTGTGGCCTGCAGATTTTTTATTTGTTATAATTTTCATAATTCTGTAAAGTTTTAAATGGTTTTGCATTTATGCTTCTGTTCCTTTCTTTCTTTCTTTGTTTTACAAATACTTTTTCTTCATCTTCCTCTTTCAAGATTTTTTTTACACAGGCAGACATAATATCTCTGATAATTAGTGGCAGCTCATTACTCATTTTCATTATGCCTCTCTACAAATTTTGTGATTAAAGCTAGGGAAATCATAAAGTTGCTCACCTTATAAACTTTGCATCATGTCCGGTGATTCATACATTACTTTTTTATTAATGATTCCTGATGACAGGAGGAATTTGTTTTGTATTAACCCAATCAGAAAACCTACAGAGCTCACAAGTGGGGATATTTGGGATTATAGCCTTGGAAACTTGTCCTGTTTCTTGGTAAAAGCCAAATACTTTGTCTCTGCTTAACCAAATGCTGTACAAGTCAATAAAGTGGCCAGGCATCATGTGGAAGACTGGATGGTGAAATTGTGTTTTTCCTGTGTGTTCTCGTGCATCTCTGTCAAAATAACAGTTGTGTGAGACAGGGAGATATGTGAAAGGTGTTACCTTTGAATTAAGCGTAGAACAGACAATTCTGCAATGTGTTAGTATGTTTTAGTTTATAACTTTGCAGCATACATGTGATTCTCAATATAAAAATAGCCAGTGGAAAAGCACTGCTGAACCACAAAGGTATGTCTGCTTTGTATTGTAGCTTGATGTAACTCTATGTTACACTGCATATACTAGATTCTGACTCAGTAAAATAAGGAATAATTATCACTTCCATACTATGAAGCACCAAGAGTCAGTCTCCATGTACACTTCAGGTTTTACACCTAGCAGTGCAGTTTTTCTGGCTTTCTGTGATCTTCAGTTCAAAAAAAAATGTAAAGCCTGGGATTTTCCTTAGGCAAACAAAGCCAACAGTATATGCAGCCATGAATTCTGGGCATTGGATGGAAACTTGAGCAAGGGCTGAATCCTTGCATTTTCACTGACTTATAGGGAAAGCAGTTAAAATTTATGAATATGAAAATGCCTTCGAACTTTAAATGTAGATGGAAAAAAAAAAAGGGTAAAATCGTTGCCACTGTCTCTCACTGTCTCTCACTGTGTTACATCTCTATTAGAAATCATCTCTACTGTATGAAAGTCTTCAACATCTAATGCAGGCATGTGTGTGTAAAGGCTCCCTAGATGCGTCCTTTAGGGCAAGGAAAGCAGAAAATCATGTCTAGGGTCCTCCTGCATTTTTTCATTACGCATGCAATATGATGAAAAGTTCATAATGTTAAAGATGTAGTCTTTGGGCAGAGAGTAACCTCAATTTTATCTATGTTGGATCCTGCTTGGTTCATCCTCCCAGAAAATAGTCTTCAACTAAAGCATAACTTCCAGTGTGTTAGGTAAGACCAAACAAGGCTGATGGCACCATACAGGATTTGTGTGGATCCTTGGCTGTATGAGATGAGCATATCTACGGCTGTATTCTCAAGCTGTTGAGTGAGTGCTTTACTCTATGCTAGCCTGTGCAGTGGCTCTGCTCCGGTGGTGCTCAGAGATGAGTAGATCATAGGCGTGTTTCTTCTCCCCAGTTCTATGGAGTGGCTGTTACGGAGGTTTCACTTTCTGGACAAATGCAGCATGCCTGTATAGAAGCAAATTATACATGGATATAATTTGGTTAGTAATTGCAGAGAAATATATAAAGATACCACAAAGTCCTTAAAGGTCAAGAGCTGCAATAGTGTTTGCATAGGCATGTTAGCAAATATGCAGTGAGCAGATGTGTTCAGCTGCCAGTCTGACCAAGGAACAGAAAATGTGTATGCAGAGGGGTCAAACTTTCTATGGCTTTCTATGGTAGTGGTTTAGCAAGACTTGATTTGTAATTGTTATGGAGGCAAAGGAAAAAAAGGAGGCAAAACAGCTGCTCGGAACTTCTGTGACCAGCACAGAGCCAATAGCTGATGGGCAGGTTCCAGTCGGACAAGTTGGAAACACCTCTGTGATGTACTTATTCAAGAAGGAAGAGATTGTGAGAAGCTCCTTTTTCCCAGTGGCAAAGCGGGGTGGAGGGGGCCAGGCCCCGTCCTGCAGAGGGCCCCTGGGTCCTCCCGGCATGGTGGCCGGGGCCAGGCCCCTGGGTCCTCCCGGCGTGGTGGCTGGGGCCAGGCCCCTGGGTCCTCCTGGCATGGTGGCCGGGGCCAGGCCACTGCGAGGTGCCACCTCGGCTCTGTGAGCAGCCGTGTGGCCGGAAAATAACCTGCCCTGCACTGAGGCCAGGAGCACACGGCCCAGACCCTCCCGGGGCTGCTGCGGCCTGTGTGGCGCCGGTGGGCCCCTGAGGCCACAGCAGCTCGCACCTAACCAAGCAAGGGAAACACATGCAGCCAGCAGCAAGAGACAGGGAAACTCCTTCCCCAGTGCAGAGCACAGACAAAATCAACTTCTGAGCTGCAGCTTACAGACACTGACTTTCTTCCAAGTCAGACAAAAAGGAAAAGTGAGATCACGTGAGGAAAACCAACGTGGCGGCCGCCAACTGAAGTGAGTGAGGGAAGGGAGAGGGTGGAGGTGCTCCCAGCGCCAGACCTGAAATTCCCCTGCAAGCCCTGGTGAGGACTATAATACAGCAAATTCTTTTCCCTATAATTCATTGAGTTACATGGAGGGTTGCAGAGATCCACGTACAGCCTTTGAAGAGGCCAGGCTCACGCTAGAGCGCACAGATGCTGAGAGGTTTTACGGATTGAAGAAGAGAACCTTTGCTTCCAGGCTAGAACAGTTCATCCTTAAAAGACTAAACCCCATGAACTATTATGACCCACGCTGGCAGTTGTGGGAAGACTGAGAGATTCATGGGAGGGATTTTCACTGCAGCAGATTCAGGTGGGCTGTTGCTTGTGAAAGTTGAAACCACACTAGAAAAGTTTGCAGAGAACTATTTCCTGTGGGAAGGATCCCATGGCTCAGCAGAAAAAACTTTTTTCCTTAAACATAAAGAAAGACTTAATAAATGGAATACTGAGCAAAACACCATGCCTGTTTCCTTGTGTGGTTACTGGAAAGATGGAGGACTGGGGAAGAAAGGTGTTTTGAGAGTTTGCTTTCATTTCTCATTGCTCTTTTTAGTTTTAGTTCTGTTAGTAATAAATCTTCATACTGTTTAAGTTTGGACCTGTTTTGCCTTGAAGTTTTCCTTTTTTCCTTCACCTCATGGAAATAAAGTTTTAAGTTCCCCTCCTCTGCACAGCTACAGCAGGGGTAAATAAGTGAAGAGTCTTTCGTGGTGCTTGGCACTTAACCTCCATTAAACTGCCACAAGCAGTAATATTTTAATCTTATGTCTTTTTAGTATGTTTTTTAAATTTTATTTTTTTTTTTATGAAAACTAGCAGTCTTGTGGCAATGTTGTGATAAAAACAGGGATGTTGGGAGAGGAAGTATCCTTTGGAGATTGATAGTAGCATTGAAAAAATTGGCTTAACTGTTTTGCATGCAATACCCCTTCAGATCTGAAACAAAAGCAAATTTCAAACGTTTCTGATGGAAGAGCACAAAAATGTGTGGGCTTTTTTATAGACTAAACATCGTATATAGTGCAAACATTTGTCTTTGAAAATCCAAGTTATTCTATTAGTTCTTTCAGACAAAGGCAATATTTTATTCAGAGCTTGTGCAAACTCATGTTTGGTTCTAGCAAACACTTTTTCAGATAATTAAACTTCACAAAACTGCATTCTATGATAAAAGTCAGTAGAATAATGAGAGAATTTTAAAAAGTCTACTAGAATGTGAGAAAGTGGCCATGAGCAACTTCAGCTTTTGGCACAGATGAGTGATACATAATTTATGGGTTTAACAAAAATAAATTGCCGTACAATATCTTAAAAGGGCAGACTGGCATTTTCAGGTCTGATTAAGTAAGAGCATTTTGAAGAGGGTTTTAAAAGAAGAGAGGATAGAAGATGGCAGATGGAGTTTCTAAAACAGGGAATTACTTGGTTTAAAGTCTGGAAGAGGTACATGAGGGAAAAAATGTAAATTGGTTGGCTAAGTTTACAGAATAGCCTTCTATAATAATGTTATGGCAGATGGCATGTGCAGACTAGTTATTTAAGAAGCCCAATAGGAGCTCAATATTATCTTTAGTTTGGTTTATACAAAAACTTATATTTATGACGATATGAAAAAGAGTCAGGTAGGAAAGAAACTTCATAAGCTCCTGGATCATAGAGAGGCTTCTTTTCATGTGAAAACTGTCAAATCCATAGAATCCTAGAATGGATTGGGTTGGAAGGGACTTTAAAGATCACGTAGTTCCAACCCCCATGCCATGGGCAGGAACACCTCCGTCTAGATCAGGTTGCTCAAAACCTGATCCAACCTGGTCTTGAACACCTCAAGCATGGGGCATCCACAGCTTCTCTGGGCAACCTGTTACAGTGCCTCACCACCCTCACAGTAAAGAGTTTTGTCATAGTATAGAACCTTGATCAAGACTCACAATAAGTATTGCATTGCAAAAGTGCTGATACAATTAGAGGGAATTATTTCGAAGAGCAAAAGTGAAAATGCACATTGTCTGCAGACCTTTTTTTCCGATAGCATTGTATGCACACAGGTATTATCTTAGCACAAACATGAGGGGAACAGTGTAAGCATCACACATACTCTGCACTTAATGAGAGAGCGTTTATGAGAGAAAATAGCAGAAATCTGCTATTTTATGTCAGCTTTAGAGGTGTGGAGTTGTGATGGTGTTGGTTTAGAACAACCTCAACTGAGTAAAACAGTACTGCTGGCATTGCTCCCAAAACAATCTTCTGAACAGATGTAGATTATGTCAGACAACAAGAAAAGCTGGGAAGGAAGGAAGGAAAGCTCCCTGCTATGTATTCAAACAACAACAGGATTCAAATCCTCTTCAGAAGCCCTGATGAGCAGACATGATGTCCATGGTGGCTTGGAGGTAGCCTTTAACACCAGCCCAAATAAACCACCCTCCTACCACAGCTGCTGATGGTCTCCAGTACCTGGGCCATCTGGCTGAAGTGCCTCCATCATCTCCTTTCTCTGTACACTGCACGGGGCACTTGCCTTGCAATGAACACATTTTTTGTACTGAATCTCTGAGTGTTTTAAGTACCGAGGTCAGAAGAGGAATTCTTTTGGTCATATTTTACCCTCTTGTATCCACATTTCCATCCTGTCATTTGCTACATACAGCTCTTGGAAAAGAAAGAAGTCTCTTTCTGTACCCATATACCAATTTATCTACTTGATCCCATGGATTTCTGTATGGAGCAGGAATTGTGGATGGATAATACATTCCAGATTGGAACATTAATGGGGAACAGGAGAGAAGATCAGCCTTTTCAAAAGCTTTTGTTTTTCTGACTTCTCCAGGATGTTTAGAATAGGAGGCTGAAAAGCTATGGATTTCTGGCTGTTCTATTGATCGCATGCCAACCCATTTGGTCTCTTGCAATGGCACTGGCCTGGAGGCTACTGCTGGCAATGTCACTGTCTGCTGTGATCTGTTTATTAGTGCACGGTGCAAGTGGTTTAAAGAACTCTCACCAGGTGAAGTTGCATAGTAGGTTTGGTTGTTCTCCTGAAGCTGAGGTGTAAATGAGTGTTATTGGTTCTAGAAAGTGAGTTTCTTTTTCTGATTTTGAACTAATAAGGAGTTTTTATAAGGAATGGAGATGCTCAGTAACAAGCAAATGCAACTTTAAGTAGAGGGTGCTTTTGGTCATTGTGAGAACTTTTATATATTGCTTAATTATTTTTATTTTCATTTCTTAGAATTTAATTTTGTGTGGTGAGTCAAAACTGTGAAGTTATTCAATGAGTAGTGCTATAGATGATATCACTCCATACATGTTAGAAATTATTGGGAAACCATATTGCATTACTATTGTGTTTCTGCAAAAGGAGAGGCTGGGGAGAAGAACACAAAAAATGAATGCTAGTCTGTGCTCTAAACTGCACCTGTTCCTGTATGATGTGTTTTTATGGGTTGAAATAGTGTACTAAAGAAGACATGTTTGGATTTTACTGCTGCTGAGTTCTCTGTCTTGGTACCCTGCTATAATGGAAATAAGAGTCTTCAATATTTCTCATAAAGAAATTGAAGATATAGAACCTAGCAATAAGTTAATTTTCTTCCTAAAGATGAAACTATCTTTCCAGCACTACAGAAGCAAAAAGCTTCATGACCTAAGCTAATCATCAGACAGTCTGGAAGACATTATTTTCTTTTATGGTACAGCATCCTTCTCTGGAGAGAGCTGTAGAAGTGTCCTGCCTTCTACTGAAGCACCTGACGTAAGTAACTCCAGCAGAAGAAAGTATGAGAAGAAGTCTTAGGTGCCCTCTTCTATAAGAAAGACTATCATACGAAATGCTTACAAATTATTTTCTATTGACAAAAATGTAATTTCAGCTTTAAGGTGTAAGTCTTGGACATTCTTGAGGAGAATCTTGTGATTTTACAACATTATATTCAGGGAAAATGTTTTCTTGACAGTACTGAAGAAAAATCCTGATGGGATATTAAAGGTTCTATTAGGTTTTCATCAGAGTATAAAATTTTATTTAGTTCCTATAAGAAAAATCTAGATTTTTACTGCTTTTATACTGACCATTACAAAACACTTAAGCCGTGTATTCTTGCTCTTCAAATTTGTGCTAGACTGTGTACTTCAACTATATCAATATTCAAATACTTAAATAATCCAATATTTATCAAATAAGTAGTGCATTTATATTGCATTTCAGAGTTGAGATTATTTAACAATTATTTACCAGCACTCTTCTAGCTTTTCAAAGTTAAAGTATTTCTAGGAAGACATCCTTTACATGCTTCTCTGGTTTTACTGCATAGTTACAAAATGGAGGGAGTAATGAGTCACCAACCTGAGGCATATATGTTTTTCAGCCTTAAATAAGTCTTTCTTTTGTATGCAGATGTGACTTATCAATTAATACTTTGTCAGAGGCAAGGTTCCCTAATAGCCTGTCTGATCTGAAGACTTATGACTGTGGAGCTCCTTGTAGATATTATGCTGTTTTCCTCCTTAATGAAATAACACATTATCCAAACTTAGAGACCTCCTAAAGGAACAGAAGGGAATACACCTTCTGTCTTGTCTTTTGTGTTGAAGTAACTGATGGGGAAATCTCATCTTTGTGAGGCAGTATGTTGTAAAAGTTAAAAAGTTCACTTCCCTTTTTACTAGGAACCTATTGGGTCACTTGGGCAAACACTGTCCAACACATAGGTGATTGCTGAAGGTAATGCCACATGAATCCAAGTTACTGTGTTCTTGTTTACATTATTTGCTCTTTGTGTGGAGGTAATTTCCAACTGTATTAAGAATGTATTAGGTGCTCATACAAAAGCATCTTGCATGTTGTGTACAAAGAATGTTAGTGGGCTATTTTGCTAAGGTTTGTCTTATAAAAAAATACCTTCAGCTGCTGCACAGAAGGCCTGCTGCAGGGCCTGCAACTTTCTGGAGTGCTAATGTGAAAAAGTGCTAGTGACAGTCTGTGTCCCTAACAGGCATAGCATTTCTTTTGTGTATTGCACTGAAGAAAGTATATGAGGATCTGTGCTGAAGAACTCTCCAGTTTCTTAACTATCTTCATAGCTGGCAATAGAAGTGTTCTCAAGTAACTTCAGCATCAAGATGAACTGAGTATGGGAATGTTTCTGCATAGTATTGGTATGGATAGTTCCCTAAGAAAGTTGTGTTGTTTTTGTAGTGGTCTCTAAGTCTTCAGACAGAAAGCATTAAGAAAGGTATTTCTCCTCCATCATGATCTGAATATATATATATTATTTTTTTACTTTGATATAAAGGAATGGTATGATATCTCCATATGCACTGACCCACTGCTATTTTCATTTTGATACAGGATGGGAGCAGACCCACAGTGGAAACAGCAGTGGGTCAGTGCAGAAGGAGACATCATCCTGTGGCAACTGGACTTGAACTCCAACCTAGAACAAAAACATAGTTCTTCACCCTAAAAGATACATGTTTTGTGGCTGGAAGACTGTGAGATTAAGAAAAAAGGAAACCTACTTTAAAAAAAAAAGGGAAGATTGAACAGAAAAATGTGTTCCTGCAATCAGGAACTGCTAAGCGTGAACACCTTCTGAGGTTGCAAAGCCAAGGACAAATTGCTTGAAATAGCTAACATGCAAAGAAAACCAACAGTAAAGGTCTTCAGTTTGCTTCTTCTTCCTGGGTTGAGATGAATCTGCATTTTCCACTTACTGAGAAGCTTTTATGGATTACAGTCACTTGGGCACTGTTGGATGCCCAAGCTGTATAGTAATATTTCAGAAATATTCACTGCTTATTTTTCCTTTTATCTCCCATAACTTTGTTGCAAAAAATGATAGAAGTTGTCATCTTGTTCATTCACTGCAGAGCATTTAAATCTTGCCAGGGTTTCTTCACACAAGGAGTAGTCAAGACTAACAGTGAGGAAAATAACCCTGGCTGCGAAATTGTGAACAACAGCTAGCTGATACGCCTAATCAGAAACATGTTTTTTTCAAGCAAATTACAAAAATTTCTCTAGTCTCCTTCTGCAATGGAAGAAAAATACCCAGAAGCTTTTCCTGAAGATTTATATTCACACAGGGAGTACTTAAATCTGATATCATGAAATGGAGATGTGCTTTATTTCATTTCCCTCTTTTTATTGAGGAGAAGGTTTCTCTGGGATCTGTGAGTTGTGTGCTGTAGCAGCATTGCCAAGCTCTGCATGGGCTGGCTGGCACTGCAGGGTGTGCTCCTGCTCTGGGTTGCTGTCCCCCTGTTCCTAACGTGGCAGCCATGGCAGCACCTGCTGTGCCGCCGGCCCCCGTGGGCACACTGAACTCAGACACACAAGCCCAGGCAGCTGTACTACTGTTTTATCATCTTGCTGTCTGCTTTCTGATCTCCCCATGATTTTCCACCATTGGACACAGGTGTGTGCATCATTTTCTTGTACTCTTCCAGAAGCCTGCTTTCGTTTCTTGGCCCCTGTTTCACTGAGGTCATTTTATTCACTGTTTGTATGGTGTTGGCAAAATGCCATTCTGACTGCAGGCCAGGGGTTTGCTGCCATAAAAGAAATAATTTTGAGAGGCAGAAAAAGACATATGAGATTTCAAGTTTGATTTAAACCCTTTTCTTATTTATAAAACAGTGACTTGAAGATACTTTTTCTGGTCTGTGGGAGTACTTCTAACTCATACACTAATTTCTCTTTCGTTCCATTGCAGGAGTAACATATAAACAGTTTCACCATTTCAGTTCTCTCATGTAAATTAGGCTGTATACAGCATGAGAACCAATAGGCAGGCTACAGAGGTCTCTTCTACATGCAGAACCAGGTGTATTTCAGAATCAGTAACACTGTTACTCACAGGCTAATTACTATTTGAAAAGGACTTAATTCTAGGCAGAACAAGAAAACAATTCCTCAAGAGAGCATTACCTCTCCAATTTTTTAAACTTAAATTTATTATATATATGTATATCTCTATATATATATATATCTAATGTACATGATACACATGTGTATTCTACCTCCTTTAAAGGAAGCAAGATGGAGACAACCATATCTGTTTTTTCAGCATTTATAACAGACATCACTTGCCTGCTCTGAAGAGCTGCTGTTGCTGTTGCTGTTATAGGCCTGAAGTATTCCTATCATGTTTTATGTTAAGCTGTAACTTAAAAATGCGCAATATTTCTGTTTTGAGATTAGCAATGAACATGTCCTTACCAGTAGCTTAATAAACAGGTGTACTGCTCTAATATGTGTCTCTGCTGATACTCATGATTTATTAAAAGCAGATTCTATCTTTATTGCCAGTTTAAAATTTCCTAAGCTTTTCTCAGTCCTACAGTCAGTCTTTCTTTTGTAGTGTGGCCTGCTTTTTTCCCTATTGGTGATTATTTTGTTTTATAATGATTATTCTTTGATTAAATAGAAGATGAGTATTTTCTTCTACTAGGATTTTAGCAAATCAAGTAGGCTTTAGTCTCTGGCTTTTATGCCTAATTAAAGATCTTTATTTTGAAAGACTTTAGATTGCCATGCATGACTGCATCCTATTCTCTCCTTAATAATCCCTTTATAACACTCAGCAAGTTTCATTTCTGTTCATGGTCTTCATCACTGCTTTGGATTCACAGTCAAGAGCGAGCATTTATCTGAAGAATAAGAAATTCAGTGCAACACAAGAGAAGCAGTACCCTGTGAAAGTGCCCCTACAGCTATGACCCATTTTGCACAGCAGCTGCATTCCCAAGATCATTCACGGGGAATGAGTTTGAGGCTCCAACACAAGATAAGGCTAAAGAGAGGACACAGTGGTTTAGATTCTCCAGCTACTGCCTCTACTGCAGCTGAGCAGGTGTGGTAGTCAGTGACCAGTGTGGTATCGGGGTAACCAGGGAGGTCTCTGCCCCAGGCTGTAGGATCCTGTTAATTGTCAATCTCCCCGTTCGGCTTCCCCGGTTGGCTGTTATCTCTGCTCTTTCACCACTCCCCCAGAGCTTCCCTATTGGTCCCTGTTCCCCTAATCCCACCTCCTCCCAAGCCCGGGAAAACCCTAACATTCCCTTTGTTCTCTGTATTTGCTTGGGAGATTTCGTAGAGATGGTCAAATAAACCCATGCTTGCCGGGATGATAGCAATGCCCTTCTCGACTCTGTATCTACTGATCCTGCCTGTGCTCTATGGGGGCACGCAGGACCCCACGAGCTAGGCAAAAAGGAACTAAAATGATAGGTATGTTGAACACAGAATGTGCGACATATACGGCTGCCTATGTATTTTGTATGGTCTGCTTCATGTCCTGCAGAAGCACCAGAGTAAATAATCTGCCACAAAGAACCCCAGAGTGAATACTCTTCTAAGGAGTAGGAGCAGGAATAATTTTCAGTATAGATTTCAGGAGATGGGCTAAACTGAGTATACGATGGATAACACAGGCTGTAGGTGTCTTTGAAGTGCTGCTGCACCAGTCTGCATACCTTTCTCAGTATGGAATGCTGAAGTGCATTAGGTTTGTTTGCTGATTTCTGGTTTTCAGAGTATGATGATTATTAGTATTACAAATATGTTGTGCATCTATTGTATATCCACTTGTGCCACATTGCTGCTGAAAAAGCACAAGTACCTCTGAATAAGATCCTTTTTTCCTGAATAAGTGCTTTTTTCCCATATTCAGGTATCAACCATGAAAAAAAATTCCAGTAGGTGCCTATATGATTTACACCTTTCATCCACCTGTGTGAAATGATGGTGCCTCATACTGAGCTGTTAGTTTCTGTGTGTCATGGATGGAGTGGTGTACTTTATTCCCAAGAGAAAAGCAACAATACATTTTCTTGATGTAAAATAGTGAGTTTACAAAGTTCAGTGACAAATGTGACAGTGGATTAACAAGATTTGATGACAAAGTGTGCTTGACTGTTCACTGCATAGAGGACAAGGTGTGACAAAGCTGTCAGGGAGATTCTTCCACTGGGTCATGACATTTAGACAAGACCCCCTTGTGTCCTAAATGTCTGTTCAGAGAGGAGTTTAGGTGAGGCTGACTCCAGACTTAGTCTCAGACTTGGTCAACAGTTCATGTCTAAAGGATTGTATGTGCACAATCACTCCTTGGTATCGCTTGCTTGAGACGTCAAAGTTTAGCATGCAGTTAATCACTTACTGATAATGTGCTGCTGCAAGGAGTCACTCAACTGCAAACAGGAACCCTGAGATGGCATCCCCTCTTAAGGGGAGACCCTGCCTTTACATGCAGGAGAGTTCAGTGGACCCTGGGGTGTCCACTGTTTAAGGGTTTAGAGGACTGATTTGCACTCATATTTGCTCACCTGCAGGATGTCTGGGACACAATTCCAGACAGTCCCTGACTACTGTATGCCATCTGTCCCCGAAAACAAGTGGGATGCAGCCATCCCAGCCCCCAGTGGTGGCTCCTGCATGAGCCAGGTGCAGCAGAGGAAGGAGGGTGTCACACTGCCACACTGTGCTGTTGCACACACTGTTCACAGAGATTGCTTTACAGTGTCTGAGCCCTTACACAAGTGGGGGCTGCGAGCCCAAGCACTGAGTGCTGCATCAGCTCCCTGTACTGCTGCTGTGCTGCTCAACTCGCTTACAGTGGTGCTGTAACTGGAGCTGCAGAGGGCTACTCATCAGCTATCTAAGACATTTCTGAGAGGTGTCAGTAACACCCTGCCGAGTGTGCCACAGACACTGGAGTGGAGGCACCACAAAGGCAGGTTGAAGCAGATATCAGTTCTACCTTCTCTGCCTTTTAACACCCACTGACAGGAGGTCATTGCTCCACTGGCTGTATCAGCACAAGGAATGTCAGGAATGAGCTGAAAAATCTGGTCTTTTGCATTAAATAAAAACTGGAAAAAAATGGGGATATGGCAAGACTTGGAGTTAAGGTAGGGATACTTTTCTACATTTGTCAGTTGATTAAGAGGAAATTCTAATTATAACTAGAGAGAAGTTAGATTGTCACACAGGAATTTATCCTGAAAGTATAAATGCTTTTGGCCATTCCTTCTTTGGTGACATACCCTTCCCATCCCCATCACAGAAACCATCATCATGAAGAACAGTATATCCCTAAGGAAGTGCAATGGTGTGTTTGTAAGTACCTGTAGGCTCAGAAGCTGGTCCTGAAAGGATCCTAAGAGTCAGATACAGAATCAGATATGGATTGGATTTTTTAGAGGTAGAACAGCTTACACATCTCTTTGTAAAATTGTACTGGAGTGCTCCGAAATGTGAGATACAGAAATGGCTGTTAATTTGATAAAGCTGAAGGACATATTAGGTTTCTTCAGATCCAGCAGACCGGTCTAAATAAATGATATTGAGGACCCTTTTGTAAAGATCTCTCTCTTCTGTTTTTCCAGATGAGTACATTCTCTGAAACTGTAGTTTCTGTTGCTCCAATCACTCATTCTAAAGATTCCTGAAAAGAGGCAATTATTTCTCATAAAATAAGGAGGTGATGATTTTTATAAATTATGATAAATTTTGTGGTGATAATTGTCTACCATTACATAGGAATGCAAATGAAAAAAAAATACCCATTGTGTAGGAGCTACTCTTAAATTTCGTTGATCTGACAGCTATGTTCCTCTGGCTTGCAATGCTGATGCATGTGAGTGACCAAGTTCTCCAAACAGGCCTCCATCTTGTTGCTGTCACAACGCGAACTCATTAGGAAAACCACACGAAGTCCCGGGTCAGGTAGAAATGGCAACATGAGCCCCTTTAATGATTTTTCCTGAGGTTTGATATGTTAGTTCGCAAAAAGTGAGTCAAATGGCATAAAGTAATCGGTTATCTGGCCATCCACCCCTTGAGGGGATTGTCCCAACTCTAAGACATCCATTCCCAAGTGTGTTTCTAGTTGAGACCATAACAATATCTACACAATAAGCTGCAGGTGTTAGATAAAGGAATTAGTTTACAAAACTGTAGCACTGTGTTTTATAGTTTCTGTGAGAACAGCAGAATTCTCATAGAATGATGCAGAAAGCTGAAAAATTTCTCTGCTAAAAGTTTTTCAGCATCCACATCCATCTCACTGCTGAGGTACTGCTGCTGCTGGAAGTGTGTGTTCCCCTACAGAGCATCCAAGATGTCATACTGTAGTCTGCTGTGCTGTGCAGAAGAGCTGCCTGCTGTCACAGCAGCTCTGTGCATGCCTGTGTGGGGGTCTCAGGGCAGCACACTGAATGTTAAACTCCTACTAGGGCACTAACACTGCTTCTCTGAATCTCACCAGAGAGACTTCCATTTGTAATTTATGCTGTGAAATGTCATTGGGTAACAACTTCAGCTAGCTCCTGTTGTGCATTTTCAATGAACACCATTTGTGCCTGTGAAGGAGCTTGCCAGCAGTCATCTCTCTCAGGGATGGTCTTTGAAGAAATCCAGAGGAACCATGTCAAGGCCACTGCTCCCTTTTCTGTAAGACTCACTCACATTTATATAGTCCCTTCATTCCTGTTTTTGAAACTTCTAATTTCCCTCAGTTGAATTGATTCTCTTTATTGCATTGTGCAAAATGCCAGAGTTGAGTCCTTGGGTACATAAATAGAAAATTATGGTACTGCAAACATGTTCTATTGCTAATAGAATTGAGAAATATACTTCAGTGAAGCACACAGGCATGCAGACATTATATATAATTATCAAAGTCTCACTCTGAATTTTTATTTTCTTATGCAAAGTGACCAGTGAATAACCTATTTTGCATTTTTTTAATACTTAAACAGATCCTTCTCAGTCAAATGGTAAGCCCAGGAGATTATTTTTTTTAATGTAAATAAGTTATTTAGTGAAACAGCCTTAATTTCCCAGTTATGATGGATCTATAATTTTTAATATTGCAAAGGGAAGTTTTATATGGCACTCCAAGACTTTGCCAAAGTGCTATCTTTTTTTGGTGAATGCCGAGTATTATAAACTGCAAATAAAATGCATTTCTAATAAACACCACATGTCCCTTTGACACAACATTGTGATAGTTAAATTCAGTTGTGCATGGTATTCTTAGCTTCTTGAACAAAAATAGTGTGCAATTTCATTACAGAGAATGATTTTTTATGAAAACTGGATGATCACTGCAGTTATGTATTTGATGTTAAGTCCCGTTCTATTCTCACATGAAAATTTTCAGAGGGTTTGATCTTACTGGTGAGATGGAGCAGTCTGTTACTCTCTTTCTGAAATTGTTCCTCTCTTGCTCTAGTGCTGTGGGAACTCTAAGTTTTTGGGATTAAAATTGTCTGCATAGTTTATGGAACAGTTTATTTGTCAGTATTTGTTTAGATTCTGAATAAAGTTACAAAGTGTGCTGCTGGCTCATGTTGATGCTCAATTCTAGTTCCTTGTGCTTTACTGAAGTTGCAAAGACAGTTTTTCTTAAAACATGTTTTAAAGTATCCATATTCCAGGTGTATGGTCCAGGAAAAGGACACTTTATTTTAGGCAGCAGAAAAGGAACCTCCAGTGGAGAGATCATGTTGACTTTTATGAAGCTTATACTCTAAACACAGACTTTTCTTCAATGAGAACAGCATGAGAGTACCACCTTTCCAAAATTATAGATTTGTTCTTTTCTTTCAGTAAATATTTTCCTTTAAATTATTTTGTATATGACATGTGGATATTTGAGCTTATGTAAAAGATACTGAAGTGTATTTGGGCGAAAGTAGAGTTTGCATCAAACTTTCTTTGTGACAGGGTTTTTCCCCTTAGCTGTTGCTCTGCTAACAATGCTGGCTCTCTAACCAGTAAAGAATTACAGTTACTGAGTCTACTGTAAATTATTCCACATTAATTGAGCTTCACAATTTTATTTATTTTTCATCTAATTATTTACTGGAGCCTAATCATTTACTGGAGCAGTATATCAATAAACTAGTCAATGGGATTCAGGTTGATGAAAGTTCATCTTGTTATGATGAACTAGATAGGAAAGTAGTCTGACCATTTTCAAAAAGTGTTAATTTTCCCCTTTTGATGATAATGATTCAGCAGACATAATATTTTTTCTTCTCCCGCATTTCTTTCTCAGCTGTGACTTTCATCTGGAAGTTTGCATCCTAACATTAATTCTTCAATAGTATTAGAAAAAGTGCCTGGAACCCTTGACTGACACTAGTGCAAGTGACGAATTCTAGTTTTGTGATGTTCCTATGTGAAATATCATCCCTGTATATCTGTTTGCAAAAGCAGAACCTGAAAGGATTTTTCTGATTATATGGTTGCATAATAAGACATTTCCCGGTGTAAGAATAGTCTTTAAAACTATTCCATATTTTCTAGATCCTCTTCCCATGTAAACATAAATTTATGGATGCTGTTGTTCACGAACTTGCTTTACCCATTGTTTTAAATCAGCTAGTTATATCATACCTTGTTAATTTCAGGCTTTCTTTATCCAGTTACAAGAAGTCATTGTGGAGGCTGTTGAGTGTTTAATACTGAGAGATGTTCGGGCCTCTGAGACCAGTGGAGATAGAGTAAGTTAAGTACCTGAAAACCCATCCTGTCCCTCTCTCCTTCAGCTCTTCAGAGTGGTGGTTTTTGTGACACTGCTGTATGACCAGAAGCTTTCAGAGGGGTAAAATAACTTTTTCTCTCTGATGCCCCATTTTGTGAAAGGAAAGGAATTTAAAGTAAGTGAAAAGAGTAACCTTTGTAAGCCTGGTTCAGTCTCTCTGTTTTGTTTTTTTTCAATGGAAAAAAAAGGCATTTACCACAATCTGCTTGCACAGAGCTCTTGGAAGTGAAGAACTAGATTATCTGTCTGCCATGTTCCTCATTCATTCTTATTTAAAACAACTCACAATAGAAAGTTAAGAGAAGACAGAGAGATCAGGCTGATTTGCTGGGAATGAAGCGAGCAACAGAAATAGTGTAACTTTTTCTTATCTGTATTCATGCTGCAAGGGTGAGCATGGTAAATGGTTACCTATTATTAGACTAAATAAACGTAGAAGTTGCACACTGGATATGTTTGTCACAGAAAAAAATCCATTTATATTTAGAATTAAAAAATTTGCATACAGAGAGGATCATTTAAGTTAAATAGACTTAATATTTATGCAAATATACTTCAAATACTGTTGGTGATTTGTGATAAATATCTTTAATACAAAAAAGCCTTTTTGTTTTGTAGCCAGTCTAAGGCAAAAACAAAGAAGTCCTTTCCCAGTATTTTATAGAAGGATGACTATGTTAAACACTAATAAGCCAAGAGCAAACAAAATGAAATGTTTGCCAAAAAACATCTTTTGGGGAATATTGTGTGCTGCAGCCAAATTCCCCTCATCTTTACCCTTGATTTACATTTTCTGCCTCAGTTCATAGCTATGAACCATGTCTTCTAGAAGAACATGAGTTTGTGCCTGTGGCTTCTAGAGACATCTGTATTTATTTCTGCTGAGTGGCTAGGTTCTTGTTTTTCTTTTGTTTTTTTCCCCTATAGTTTCCAGAGGCCAGAAGATAAGCACAAGAATAAAGAATAAAGCCAACTCAAAACTCACTTGTGAGTTAAAGGAAGAGGGAGAAGTTCAAGCTAGAACAGTTTAAATGAGCTAAAAATATGAAACATCTTTAAAAGAGCAAGGCAGAGGGCAAAGAGGAAGGATAAACCTGTTGGGTGGGTATTGAGTGGGGTGTAAGCAAGAGAGGGATTTTCAGATTGCTCCCACCTCACCAATCTGGAGGGAAGAGATTACTGTTCCTTATGTAAATCCTAGATATGCTACACCAGTGAGTGCTATATTAATGAAGGGATAGGTCCTGAAAGGGGATTCTGTCCTTCTCAGTTGTATGCACTGGGAAAAATTAAAGAAATTACTGCCCTTCTAGGTGCTGTTTCTCTGTTGCTCCTTTTACAGCACAGATAAACTCAAGATGCAAATATGACCATCAGTAGTGAAAATACTCTTTTCTTGTGGCTGTAAAAATGAAGTAATGAAAAAATCTGCAAGGAAAGAGGAAGAAGATAAGATAATGGCAGTGAAAAGGGAGGAGAATTAAAACAGTCTTCTTGAGAGCTAGGTATTTTCACACTGGTGGAAAGCTAGTGACACATGTTACATATATGATCCTAGCTTTTCATCCAGGTACTTATGATGGGGACAAAATGTGTGTTTGATTATGCATTTTTATGAGCTATTTCTTTTGAGAAAAGTTGATAGAACCCAGACAACTGTAGGGTTTTGCTATTATATGATTTTATTGTGGTTAAAGTAGCTTTTCCATTACATCTATTTTTGTAAAGAAGGAGAAACACAAGTTACTTTTAGTTCACTTTAAACTAAAATATAGACTACTTGGGTCTAGTTCTGTTTTTTCTTGTTTTTTAATAAGTTCTGTTGTGAACAAATTTGAGTACATTGCCACAAAACTGCTTTTCTCCTCATGATTGAGAACCTTCCTTTGTCATTATTTTTGCCCTTTAATGCCATTAAAAGAGCAAAGAATTCTGGAAAATTGTGGTATGCAGGAGAGATGTATTGGCTTGCAGAAGTTGTTTGTCCTTTAGGAAGATTTTAGTGTCTGGAAGGTTGAAATGAGACTCCCATTCAAAAAATTTATGGCAAAAATGCTTATAGAATTCTAAGAAAAAACATAGGTATCTATTGGTCCATGTGAATTTACTGAATTTGTTCAACTGGAAATGTGATACTAATAGCTACTATAAATCTGTATTTTGTAAACTTCATGCCATGTGTCACAAGGTGAGAAACATTCAGAAAGCTTTTTGTGGATCAAATAGAGGAATTGCTGAACTGGAAAGCTGTTGGCTGCCCAGAGTTTCCTGGGTGTGGGGCAAGAGGATAGTCTTCTCTGTTTAGCATGGAAATGTGTCCTGAAATTAGCTGTATTCTTACTCCAAGTCGAGCTGCCTTGGTGAAATCACAGAATATTCTGAGTTGGAAGGGACCAGCAAGGATTATTGAGTCCATCTCTTCAGTGAACGGCCCATACAGGGATCAAAGGCATGACCTTAACATTTTTAGCACCATCTCTTATCAGCTGAGCCAATCTCAGTGGCATCACCTCTGTAGCAACATGCTCCAGTTTAGCCACAGGGCCTCCACAGTTCTAGTGGCAGAGGATTTTACATGGCAGTATGGATCTCCTTTTTCACGGTCATTATGTCAACACTGGGACAAGGTCTAATAATGCTTAACAAACACACTGACCCTATCGCAGAAGAACATTAGATGTTGGTTTTTTGGGGTTTTTTTTGAGTCTGTGTCCAGCAGCCTGTGCAATCTTTGACGGAACTGTTTATCAGGAGTCGGAAAGCATGGTAGTTCACTTGGAGATGCAGCCTACTGAAAACACATTTCCTCTTCTGGAACTTCAGTATTTTTTATGTATTTATGTTCTTTGGATTTTTGCATGCTCTGCTTGTCTATTTTTAGAAGTTCTTTGAATCAGTGTATGTATCTTTGAAAAAATTATGAGAAAAATTTGCCTTCTGACTCCTACTTAGTGTAAAAGAGTGATGAAGAAACAAGGTTTAAAAGCCACACCTGGATATCAGTTCTCTACTCAGGTCCACAGAGGTGAATGTTTTCCCTTCAGTTGCCATGAAACTTTACCCAAGTTTACACTGAGCAATTGCATTCACAAAGAAATGGAACAATTCTTTGGGGTCATAAACAACATGGCAAATGTCTTCGTTTTTTTCAGTCAATGTTTATTTTCTCTGGGGTTAACATAAGTGCAGCTGTACAAGTCAAAAAGCATCATCACAAGAGCAGGGATCACCTGTGTGTTGAAATGTGCAAGTACTTTGAGCACTAACTCTGTGTAGCCCTGCCTCTGCTCTGCACACCAGCTGTTTTCTTCTGCTGTAGTTGATGCACTCATTAAGTGCATCTGTACAATTTTCAGTCATCAGTACATTAATCCAAAACAAAAGATGTGAGAAACCCAATACAAAGCAAAGATTTTATAAGAGATCAAATTCTGCAATATTTATCTGTGCTTAGCAAGGGAAGTTCCCATATCAGCTAGAGAACCACTTCAGAGTCAATTATCTAGTTACAGTTAAGATATACAACAACAATCTTGCATCCAAATTTTAATCTGTTTTTCTATTTAATGAAATGCTTGGGAGTATTACTTAAGCAAGGATGTAAAAACGTTTGTTTTGCTCTTCTTTTATGCTTCTCCTAAGGAATTTACAAATAAAAAGCAATATTCCTTATCTCTGTGGGTCTGCGTTTATGCTATACTTACAGTCAGAATACCATTATTTGCCTGGGTAATACTTGTAGAAGCAACTCTAATTATAAAGTGGAAAGAAAATACTAACATAATCAGATTGCTAATCTTGTGGCTCCATCATGTCCACAATTGTCCATAACAATTCCTTTGTGGAATTGGTACTGATGCTACCAACAACTCAGCATGGGAAAAGGCACAGAGAGCCCTCTTCTGCAGGGTGAGGTTCACTGTTGCAGCCATCCCAGCCCTGGGATGCTTTTGCCTTCACTTTTGATTGTGTTAAAGGATTCACATAGAGAAAGTAGATGTATGAGGTTCCAGTATATTGAGGAAATGTTTGACCTGTATATTTTTGTAGAAAACACATTAATGGAAGAAAAAAATTGTTCTGTAAGAAAATTGTAGCAGTTTGGAAAGAGACGGTAGCAAATAGCACTTCGAGGAGGAAAGGAACTAACAAGCAATGATGTAACCAAATCCTATCGTTCAATCACATTCAAAGGAAAACTAGGTTACAATTTGGAAAGACAGACCTTTTTTATTTTTTTTTCTAGTGTAGATGGACCTTACAGTATTCAATGAAGCGTGAAAACTCCAAAGTGCACTAAACCAGAGAAAATGTGATGGCAGTGTGTCAAGGACTCCAATCCTTTTAGCTGTAGAGAGCAGCTCAGGTAGGGTGCATGGTAACTGAAAATGTACCGCATGGGTGTGAGCAGGAGATGCAGTGATACATGATGTGGAACTGGAATAAGTGATGGTAAGAAGAAGAAATAATCAGCTGTAATAAACATGAGGGTCCATTGGATGTCTCCGTTGTTCTGTTTCAATGAAACAGATGCTCTGCCTTGCAGATTCAGCACGGTAACTCTGGGATATGGTTTCAGGTTCCGAGTTCTGCAACAAATAACTTTTTTTACGGAGCAATAGAACACTACCCTGAACACTACACTGAAAATTGCCCAAATGGCTGCCACAGGATTTCCCACTTAGGTCAGTGAGGTGTTAGGATTCTGGGCTCCCATCAAACTTCAGTGATTCTGTGGTAATAAATATACTAATAATGTTGGAATTTATTTGAAACTGAAGGTTGGAAATTTTCTAAACAATTGCCATTTTATAATGAAAGAAATATTTGATAGAAAAAGGTCTCAGCTGTTTAACTAATTTGAAATGTTTGTGGTCCTCAGGAAATTGAGTTTCAGTGAATAAGTTGTTTATGGAAGAAAATTAAAATGTTCGGGCAATTCCATAAATACAGAACTCCAGAGGGATCTTATAGTGTGCTTCAGTTTTGGTAACTGTTTAAGGAAGCATTGGAAAGAGAATCAGAAATTCAGATGCCATAGCATTTAGATGCTGTTTTTGCTAAAAGTACCAGAGAATAATTGTTTCTTTTACCTTAGATTTATGAATATGGAAACACCTTTGATAACATAGTAATGATGTGGACAGCTCCAGCTGAGGAAAGGGCAGCCAGAGTTACTTGCCTCTTTACTTCCAAAAAAGGCAAGAGAAGAAGGCAGTAGAGATCAATTTTTATTTATCTCTAAATAATTCAGATTTGAAGCTCAGTCTTCAGTTTGTAATTCTATGTCAGTGCTTAATGTTATAATTTCACTGATTCTTTTTCTTACTATTCTAAATGCTGTGTGTAGTAGTCTGTTTCTCTATGTTTTAGAGGCAGCATCAGGGCTGTTTAAAATAGGAACTTGCTGTAAAACCTCAGGAATTATTTCATGAAGACTCTTCTTCTGAGCAAGGCGGGAATAGCTGGAAGTCACTCATTTAGAATTGCAGCTGTGCCTTTGGGATGTACTCTAGTCCTTGCTTTGATTTATCCTTCTCCTAGATTTATTTTTATCCTCAAGATACATTGAAATGCTACACGTACTAACAGGCATTTGAGAATCTGAAAAGCTGAGAGAAAGAGAAAATTTTTCATAATGTGTGTGTGAGACAGGCATAAGTTGGGTTGCAGTTTATTTTATGGATGAGCATTGTACTTTTAATGAAATGTAAATGACCTAGGGCTTAAACTAGGTGTCTGATCTATTATAGCGAAAAATCAGTAATCCTTTTGAAAGACCTGCATCTAAATTGCAATTTACTTCATCTGTAGCTCTTCCTTTCATTTCTTCTCTGTTTGTTTTAGACAAAAGATTTTTGTTTTTTGTTTTTAACAAAAGAGGGTTTTTTTTCTACTTGGGGGGATTCAGAAGTCAAAGAGACACTGAAGCAATTCTGAACTTGAGTTGTCCATTTGTTCTCATTATAGAGAGGAAACTGGGTTGGTATCTTGTAAAAGGCACACAGGAGTGTTACAATTGATGCAAACGATGTGCTTGGAGCCTGAAATCATTAGCCTGGCCTGGATAAGCAACGCTGTAGTAGGCAGATACATTTGAACAACACTGAATTACAGAAACATCAACAACAAAACAATTAAAAGCTTGTGGGCGGTAATTTATTTAAAGCAACTACAACTGTCATTCCTGTAGCAGAAAAAAATATAAGAAATATTTTTGCAGCACTTCTATTACTGTCACATCCATGGCAGTCTGTTTAAAGAGAGTTGGGGGATTTGAATATTCAAATCCTATTGACATGAAAAAGGAATTGTCAGTTTAAGAGTCTAATTGGAAGTCTCTGCACTCTTTAACAGATACCACAATCCAGAAGGAAATTGTTAGTGAGAAAAAGCTTACATTTCTTGAGAAAGAAGAGCATTTCTAGAAGCCACTTATCTAAATAATTAATCTCTCTCTCCTGTGTGCCTGCAGTTTCTTCCATAGGAAATGTCAACTTTGTCAACTAAGTGGGAATCCTTGCTTAGTAGATGATAGTTTTAAGATATGAAGGGTATTTATAACAGTGTTCACCATGTCAGGTCTGTACTGTTGAAGTAACTGCTGACAGTGCCTGCCCCAAAGGACAAAATTTGTTTAGGCAGTGGCTTTGTTTAACCCCTAGAAAGAGCTGTAAGTTCTTCTGAAATTCCTGAACTTTTGATTATAAAAATGTATCTGTACATGCTGGGTTCTTATCTATTAATCATAATAACTTCAAAAATCCAACCAAACTAAAAAAAAACCATCAAAAGCAGGCGATAAAGAAACCATGGATTGTAAATATAGCAGTGTTTTATTAAGATGGCTAAGTTCCTGAAGTCATACACTACATGGTTTTTACAGAGAAATAAAAAGGAGATTATCTTTTATTTGTGAGCCATTCGTTGTTGTTTCAAAAACTTGTAAAGAAAGGGTAGGACTGCCATGTTTCCAGTGACTCTGTATCAAGAAATTCTGAGCAGAAAAGTAAGTGTAAACCACTAGGTAAATTCAAGACTCCAAGCCAAATGCATCCCGAACCTTCCCAGAAACGAGCAGTTGGTGTCATCCTCCTATGTCCTTGTTTCCCCACAAACTTTCTGCTATGAATGTTCTTATGTTCAGATTTACTCCAGGAGAAACCAGAGAAATATAATGCTTCCTCTGTGCTGCAGTAGCCTTTGTTGACAGGCTTTGTGTAGCTCAGAGCAGGGGAAGGTACCTGGGAGGAACCAAAATGAGAGAGAAGCCAAGCTCTCAATTTAACTTCTAAGATAATGTATCACTGACCACTCCTATCATCCTCACAATCAGTCAAACAGTTTTTGGTCTGTTTTCCTTTCACCTTGTATCTGCATATTTTTGATCATGCAAACTAAACAACTCCAAGTCCAGACTGCAGTTGCTTAAAGTGTTTTCAATGCTTAACATATGTTTTGTGGGATTGAAGATAATTCCCTGTATTTAAAATTGTTAACACTAATAGAACCTAGGAAAAGCTTTGTAAGAACCTTTTAAGAGTCCTGGATATATAGGTACATATTTGTCTCTGTACATCTCTAGTATCAACTAAATAAATTCCTATAACCCTCTGGGAAAAAGAAACTGGTTTTATTGGACTTCTGAGGGCAAGTAGAGATAAAACAACATCCACTTTCCCTGTCTTCTCTGGATATAAGTCTTTAACAACATAGGAGAGAATGGTTTTGCACTTCCTATTATTTCTATGGATGAAGTAGCTGTTTTTCTTTTGTCTATAAAGTATTATGCAGTTCCCATAGCAGGAAAGAATGAATTATAAAAATAATATACATTTCAAAGAAAATAAGTATTACAGCCAGTTTCCTTAACAAGAGAGAATGAAAATCCTCTAATGCTGGAAAAACACTGCTGATTCAATACTGAATAAAGAAGAGATGAATAGGAAATTTGCATATGAACTCTATTTAAGAAGGCAGATGAACAAATTTCTACTTTACATTGCAAATCATTTTTAATAAAGTAAAGAAATAGAGGATTTCATAAATGAATGTGAACTCTGCCAAAACATCATTGTAACATGGAGAACTAAAAGAATGACACAGAGAGAGAAGATGAAAGAGAAATATTACCATAACCTATTGCCTAAATAACGATTTTTAATCCTCCCCTTCAAAGCCGTCAGGATTTAAGCCCTTCTCATAAGGATCTGAGCATGTTGTCTCCATTTCCAAGCTACCATCAAATCTCAGGATCTTTCTCCCAAACATCTAACATTAGAAAAGGAAATTACTTGTTTCTAGCTGCTTCTTGTTGTTCTTGTTGGTTGGTTGGTTGGTTGTTGTTTTTCTAATCTGAGCAGCCTGTGAAATCAATCACTTTGCTTAGTCTGAGGAGCTTCACTGATGGCAGACCAAGCCAAAGCCTGCTTCCAAATACAAACCTCATCCTGCTTGGCTGTGGTAGTTACCATGGGAATACTGTGATGCAACATCTCCTTTCTCTTGTGTGGCAAGTTTCTGGAGTGAGAATTCAGAGACAGAACAAAAACGGCATTGAATAATTGGATATTAGTGGTTGACTGTGTTAAATAGCTGGAGGTTTATTCTGCCAGAGTTTTTGTCAAGAGAGACAACTAATTTCCCTGGGAGTTAGAGTTTTTCAGCTTGAAAATCAAAACTGTGATCTGTTGCCATATGGTCTGTGGTCTTAGAGCAGTAAGAACTGTTACTTTCAGAGATGCCAGTGGGTTGTAACACATTTCTCCGTCTCTATCAATGAACAGCCTTAAGCTTCATCTAGTTGGTGGAGGTGTTGCGAGGCCATGGAGGGTACCATGCTGTAGCTCAACTGTGGTTTCCTGGCACTCATCCATCATCCTGCTCAGGGTAGAGAAAGGCTTCCTTGTACACACTATCCACTATACACTGCAATAAATAAATCTGTAATTTTTTTCTCCAACATAAACTATTATTTCACAGTTTAATAGACTTACTTAATGTGAGAACAAATACTGGCCATAGTAGAACCTGTAAGGATGTTTATTCATTTAAGGTTTGGACAGATATATAGTATCACTAGAGTAATCTGCCTGGATGAATTACCCCGGTGTCAAAAAAAAAGGTTTTCCTTCCTTCTTCATCTCTTTCTCTCTCTCTCTTTCCCTGTCTCTGTTTTATAGTGTTTATTTACTTGTTTTATTATTAATTCTCCCTTCAATCTCTGTTATATATTTTCCATTAAACTTAACTGATCAATGAGAGGAAATTGGATGGATTTACCTGTTTCTACCTCCTTCTGATGGCAGTACATCTCTTTCGCCTGTGTCCAGAATCAGCCTGCTGCTCCAGATACACCAGCTAAATTATCTGTTAAATTGTAGTGCTGTGGTTTGGAGTATCTCATTTTCTTTCCCAGTTGCTTTGAGACATGCCAGATGACAAGAGACTGGAGTCTGAAGACTCTGTAGCTCAGGAAAATAATTTTCTAATTAGTTATGCATTTTCATTACTGGGGAGAAAAAGGATAGTTGGGAATGAAGAAAGACACTGCTCCACCAGGTAAGGTACAGGAGGTTGAACCATCTATGTGTGTTAACCTGAGCTAAGTCGGAAGGGAGAGGGAAAACCCTGTGGGTAGTTTTTAGTGCTTTGTCTATGCTAGTTTGAAGAATAGTTTTTTCATTTATGTGAATTACACCGCTATCTGGAGTGCTTGGAAATACAATTGACCATGATGGTGACACTTTCTAAAATTATGGGAGGCAAATGGGAGCAAGAAGTGGAGCTTTCTGTACATCAAAAACCCCAGAGCTATTATTATTATGATTCAGTTGAACTTTTCATCACAACTTGCTTTTGCAGTCAAAATCACAGGTCTGCAATGCATGAACACAACCTAAAACACCCAAATCACCAAAATCAGCCAACCACAGCTGCATAAAGTTCTGAAAGAACCTGTTTTTCTATGCTGGGCAGCACTATATAGCAATAAACAATCTGAGCATTTTGTTCAACCATGCAACATGGTTACTTGGGAATGCAAACTTTTCTTCCTCTCCCCCAGTTTTTTATGCTGAGCATGATGTCATATGGGATGGGATATTCCTGTGGTCAGTTGGGTTCAGCTTGCAGGTCCTTGTACCACCCCAGCTCCCAACTCGTGGGGTGGGGTGAGGAGCAGAAAAGGCTTTGACCTTGTGTGAGCTCTGCTCAGCAACAGCTAAAACATCCCTGTATTATTAACGCTTTCCAGTGCAAATACAAAATAGAACACCATAAAAACCACTGTGAAGAAAAAACTCTACCCCAGGCAAAATCAGTTCAGCCAGAGAAGCCAGACTCTCTGGTCTCAGATGCTCAGAACTAAAACTGAAAACATCCATACAACTAACTGATTTAGACCTTAATGGAAGTGTGGAAGTGCTAATACAAAGCAAATTTAAAGCTGATAGAATTGAAACACTGAGGAGCAGAAATCATTAAATTAACAAGACCTCTAAAAATCTTAACTTTTTATGGCACCTGAAAAAAATATTAGAAAAAAAATTCAGTTCTTCAGCAGCCCAGAGATCAGTATTTCTGCAAGAAAAGTGTAACACATCTTCATGGAAAAATATCCTTTTGAAAAACTCAGAAATATGTCCTATATAAACTTTCTAATGAAAACATATATTGGCATTAGATTATTCAAATTGATATTATATTCTAAGATGCATTTTCATGCATTTCTAGATTAAATAATCTTCATAGTGTCTAGCAAATGTTTAGTTGCAATATTCAAGTGTACCTCAAAAATACAGAAAAAAAGTATTATGAAACTATTATATTTAATTAAAAATAAAAGCAGGAAGAAAGAGAAAAAATACTACATGCCACAGAATTTCAGGTTTCTGAGAACTTAATCTTCTTAGAAATAATGATTCCTCAAATGCCTCAAAATATAAGGACGGTGAAGAAATAGTTGAAAGAAACAGTTGCATGTTAAAAGCATCTATGTTTTCCTCTGTTCTTGGGTCTGATTTGTAGAATTATTGAATACCTCCAGTGAAAGCTGGTAGGTGCAGTTCAATTTACTTGAACTTGCAGATGATCTGAGAATTCAGAACCACAGGGTATATTTGTTCCTGTTGGTTATTATTTAAAAAAAAAAAAAAAGAGTATACCTGAAAATTTTATATAGTGATATACATTTGCTGTAGAATTAAAAGGGTGAAAAACTGTGAAAGGATTTAATAGATACCAGCATTACTAAGGGATATTTTGCTTTACCTCTTTAGGTACACCTTATTCTTTGCAATTCAGATTTTGATATTAGGTAAACTACATTTTCAGGAATTAAATATTAACGCTCTAATTTCAGTTGTAAAAAGGCACATTGATTTTCACAAACTCAGTTTGAGTTCTGATTTTTTATTCAAAGGATAAGAATTATCAAGAATCTTGGTGTGGTTTCTTCACTTCCTTGCAAAGCTGTGGAGTGATAAAAAGTAATGTATTTCAACTAAATTATTCATGAAGTCAGTATCTCTCTTCAAGGCAGTAACCTTCTGACTAGGGGCTAGTAGCCACTAATGAACTGAAAAAAATCCACAGTCAAGACTTGTGGTAAGAAAAGATTTTTGTTACATTATCTGACATTTATTTTATATACTTGGACAAAACAGCAGCATCTGAGGAGCTTGTCTTTCAATTTGCAGCTGGTGTACCGTCTTTGTTTGATGCTAATATCTGTGACCATGACACAGCTTTTTCTTTGATTCTTAGGGAATTTCTCATTATAGTAAGGTATTTGCAGTCAAGAATTTTTATTCTAATCAAAGACTACTTTACCACTTTAGAGGCTTTTCTAAGATTTTTTAAATTACTTCAGTGGCTAGAATTTAACTATGGGTAGGATTGGGACTTTAATTCATCATGAGCCATTGTTATAATATCTGGAAATCTGAGGTTCTTCTCATTTCAGTTTTATCAACAACCAGAGAATTATTTCTTCTGTCCCAGTCAAAACCTACCCCATATTTCTGAGCTAATTAGTGTGGTAATTCCCTAACTGCCTCTGTTCACAAACAAAACTTTTCTTACCACTTGGAATACCAGGTACCACTAGTGAGAATAGAAACTTTTTTAGGACCTTCTGAAATTTTGGAGGGTATTTTGCTGTATTTCTATCCATTCCTACATTTTAAGACCCTGGTAAGTTAATAATCCTTAGCATCCTTATACTCAAGAATTACGACTTTACCTTTTATCCTGTATTCCACTTCCTTTCTCTGTAGTATGCTCAAAATCCTGTCCCTAATCTCTTAAACGCCTTATATGTCTTACACAAAATCCTCTTGAAACCAGTAGCTTTTACATGGCACTGTTGAATGAAGTTGTTTAGGAGTCCAAGTCATGCTTCAAAAGAGTTTAAGGATTGTGTTCTTGAAAGTGATTGAAATCAATCAGGTGCCCATGTTGGCGCATTGACACAATTAAGCTCCCGCGTCTAAGGACACTGAAGTACCTTTTATGTCTAAATGGAATTTCAGCCAATGTATCACTTAGGAGCTTTTGATAATGGTGGCCATCATGCTTTCCTGGAGCCCTTCTGGCTTTGCTGTTAGCTGACCAGAAAAGTGAATATCAAATTGTTTGAGAACGCATCTTTATTTTTCTGCTCTAGCATAATGTTTTTGTACCTGATTCTTCACACATTATTCATACATGGCCTAATGTCTTGTTTCCTCCTTCACTTGGCATGAACATTTCCACCTCATTAGGGATCTCATAACTGCATTAGGCAGAGGTATGTGAAGAAAATAGAAATGAAACAAAATGTAAATTTCTTTTGTGACTGGCACAGAAAGGGATATAAAGAAACTGGCCTGAAAAAGTAGTGAATTTGAAGCAGGAACAGAGCAAACAAAACTTGCTTATTAACCCTGATGAAGCATATCTATGCAGAGGGAAATATTAGGGAGTAGCTCATCTCTGCAATACAATCAATAAAAATACTGGATATAAACAACCCAGAAATGTGACTCCTGATTTGAATTTTTAGCTATCTTCCATAGTCTCTATCTAAAATTTATTTTTCAAAATTCAGTAAGAGGGCTGAGGACTTTTCTTACTCACTTGAATTTATGGTCATTTTCATTTTGCAGTTGTTTCATTTCTCTCTGGCACCTATAATATAAGAAACAAAAAAATGGCTTCTTTATCCAGTCATTCCGTTTCTAGCGTGTGTTAAATATTGGAGTGCAGTTGCTATTAATGTTTGCAACTTAGATAATGACAGTATGTGCTTCCAAATATTTTTCATTTAGTTAGACTCTTTTTTGAGATTTTATTCCTTCTATGCATGAGAAGAACAAAATCCATTTGAATTGTATTTGTTTAGGCATGTTTCTGAACTTGAGAAATGTTTATTTCAGGAATTAATATGCCTTGTTGAGTCCATAAAAATGCACTTTTAATTGCTTCTTGTTTTTTACTTTCATGTTACTTCATGTTACCATTTCATCTTCCTGATTTTAGAGATTTTTAGGCTTTTAAATTTAGTGACAAAAATAAAGAGCTCTTGAAATTGTCCATAAATCACACATTTCCCAATAGTTTTCTGTTAAAATATATCACAGTCAAATTTTGGTTTTGTAGCAGAGTAACTGCTAGGTTGCTCCTTGGCAAAATATTTGGTTTTAATACAATTGCTAAGCTAATTGTTGACTGCTAGGTTCAGTTAATTTGTGTTCCAAGCAAAACCATTTCAAATCTCCTAATTTAGCAGTTAATGCATGTAAAGACAGACAAGATTAAGACTATGTTTTATGTTCTATGATTTTTTTTACTTGCTTTTAATTTTATTTGGCATGTACATAATACCTATTATTAAATCAGTTGCACATACTGCAAAAATCTGGTGACTGAAATCCCATGAGCTTTACATTTTCTTTTCTGTGCATTTTAATGCTGATTAAACTTACCCAGTGCTCTATGCCAGATGAAAACATGTGGAACTCATTGGCAATACTTACGCAAATCGGGTTTGCTTTCTCTTCACCTTGAGTAATTCATTGCTGCTGCTCACATTCATGGCAGCAGCTGGTCTGAAATATTTGTTTCTTGAACCCAAGAGGAAATGTTATCAGTCATTTAATGGATAAAATCTGGCCCTTAGTACTCAGCTGAGATCACCCAAGGCTCTGTGAAGGACTGGTTGTGCTCTTCTGCTGCAGAGACAGAAGTGTGTGGGTTTGAGTCTCACTGCAGACCTCAGAGACATGTGATGCCGAAGTGTGTGCTAGATCACCTGGCAAATCCTATCAAAAAGTATGATGAGAGAGCCATACAAATACTGAAATAAACAGCCTTTTCATTTCTTCAGGGCAGAGATGAAGTATTAGGCAGACTGTCAACAACCAATCTGCATACTTTTATATGACTGTCAGCAAGCCATCATTTGAAGCTTTACTAGAAATACATATGTTTATGTGGAATATACAGAAGTCTTGTCTAAAGCTTTATAATTGAGTATTAAGAAATGAGATCACCATTCAACAAAGATAAGAAGAGAGCATGAACTTTTAATTACAGTAGGACTAGAGCCCTGGTAAGCACATCTTAGACCCAAGCTTAGCTAGGAGGCTAGGAAAGGGATACTGTTTGAACTGGAGATGGTGAAAAGTAACTTGAGTATCAACAGATTGTTTATTTGTATGTTTGAAAGTGAAGAATATGAATAAAGTAAAACAAATATAGCTCCTTGGTGTCTGATTCTGTTGCCTTAGAAAGCTGGCCATTGCCCTTGTTTTTGATAAAATAAGTAACTTAGAGGAGGCAATACAGGTGCTTCCAGTAAATACAAACCATACTTTAGTATACATAACCATGGTGAGTTGACCTTTGTTGGAAGCCAGGATCCAGCAAAGCTGTTCTACCACTCCCCTCCTCAACTGGACAAGGGAGAGAAAAATACAATAAAAGCTTGTGGGTTAAGATAAGGACAGAGAGAGATCATTCAGCAACTACTGTCATGGGCAACACAGTTTTGAACTTGGTAAATTAATTTATAATCAGAGTAAGATAATGAGAAAAAAAGCAAAACAAAATCTTTAAATATCTCCCCTCTACCCCTTTTTTCTTCCTGGTCTCAACTTCACTTCCAATTTGTCTACCTCCTCCCTCACAGAGGTACAAGGAGATGGGCAGTGGAGGCTGTGGTCAGTTCATCCCATGTTTACTCTGCTGCTTCTTCCTCCTGACACTCTTTCCCCGCTTCAGTATGGGATCCTTCCCATGGGAGACAGTCCTCCATGAACTTCTCCAAGGTGAGTAATTTTCATAGGCTGCAGTTCTTCATTAACTTCTCCAGCACGGATTCCCCAGGGGTCACAAGTCCTGTCAGCAAACCTGCTCCAGCATGGGCTCCTCTCTCCACAGGACCATGGGTCTTGCCAAGATCCTGCTCTAACATGGATTTCCCACAGGGTCACAGCCTCCTTCAGTCATCCACCTGCTGCAGGATGGGGTCCTTTATAGGCTGCAGATACATCTCTGCTTCCCTCTGGTTCTCTATGGCCTGCACAAGGACAACCTTCTTTGCCATGGTCTTCACATGAGCCGCAGGAGAAACTCAGCTCCAGTGACTGGTGTAGCTCCTCCCCCTCTTTCTTCACTGGCTTTGGTGAAGCAGAGGTGTTGCTTTCATATATTTCACTCCTCTCTTCCAGCTGCAGTTGCACAGATTTTTTTCCCTTCCTTTCTTTAATTCGTTAGCCTAGAGATGCTACCACTGCCACTGATGGGGTCAGCTTGGCCAGCTGCAGGAGCCAGTCAGAACTTGCTCCATCCAACCTGGGATCAGCTTCTGCTACACGAAGCCTTGCCACACAAACCCAATACAATATGTTAACTTACTCTTCAGAGATGAAGAAAAAAAATCTAGTGTTTCTGGGGTGTTTTTTTAACTGTTGGTGTATGTAACAGTCACAGCCATATCTAATACTGAAGGGCTAAAGTTGTATCCTGTAGCTTGAGCTATGCAGTTTTAACAAGGAATTACTCAGATGAAACACAGGAATGCAGAGGGATGGCATTTCAGAATGAATCCATCGAATTCTGTAGAAGGTTTCATAGGAGTGAAACATACCACTTGGGCTTTGGTTGAAATGATGCTGAAGGCACTGAGCTGTAGATGAACAAAGGAGAGAGATAATAGCATTTAAGAAGAGACTTGAAATGGTCTGGAAATTACTCTCCAAATTATGTTTTGATTTGTACATGAAAGTTAAGTTATAATTGAAATACTCATAGCATAATCATGATGGCAGAGTGTGATCTGGTTGCACATGTTTTCTGACAGGGCCCTGAGGGACAGTGGCATTAATGCCTGGTGCCTCTCCTCCAATTCACCATCACTTCTCACATGTGTATCAGGATAGTTTATTTTGCACATATACAAATCAGAAGGGAACACTGAGATAAAATGGTGTATCTAGGAGTACTTGTCAGTCAGCTTCAGGCAGTGCAAAGCCTTTAATGAAAAAAAAAAAAGAGTGGAAACAAATAGACATAAGTTTTGCATTTAAGAAGACATTGCCTGATTCAGGCTCAAGTTTGTTTTGTTTGTAAAGCAACTGGAGAGTAATCAGTGGAATGGGAGACAAATTTCAGTTATATGAAGTCTGCTTTTCAACAAGAAAGCAAACATAGGCATGGAGGTGTGCATTTTTGGTACCTTTTCTGTTATGGGATCATATTTATATATTTTTACAATCCTAAAAATTTCGATTTGTGAGTGGGCTCCTGTTTTGTAATTCAGGATGAGTGCTTTGTGCTTTATATTATATAATTCCTCATCAGTGAGCTTTTTTTGCATTAATCTCAACAGCTCTTCCTGAAACATACAGTTATACTAAAATAAAGCACATTTATAAATAATATAGTACATAATAAAGTACAATGTGCTATGTTATCACAAAATATACAACTGTAACACAACTTACTGTCTGTGTTGATATAAGGTCAATACCTTTTTCTAGTCATTTTAATAGTGGGGATTATCTGAAGACCTCTGAATTCCATGCATTGCAAACCTAATATCCTGTACTTTTTGTTCAGTTATTGAGGGTGAGGGTAGATTATTTTTCACATTAAGTTCTTCATTGCTGAAATAATTGTGGAAAAAAAAGCCCAAAACAAACTAATTTATTACCATAACAATTTCATATGTTGTTTCACCATCTCACTCATCTTGAAGGAGAACTTCTGAGTTTAGAGGAATACTTTTCAGGAAAGAATCCTACCACTAGAAGTAGCTCCTCTATCAAAAGAAGTTGACATCAAGTGCACTAAACCTAATTAGTAAGGCCCTGGGGAATTTCAGAGAAATTACTTGAGAAAAAATACCCTTAGGAACAGTCATCAGCAATACAGAGAGATAAATAAAGTTACCATTGATCATGATTGATGTGCTGCACCCCTATTTGGGTTGAAATAAAAATATCCTAGTTTGTTGACTAATGTGGAATAAACTGGTGTTTCTCAGTACTCCTTACTACTCCATCAGTGAAATATAGCATATTATTTTGTGTCCTGCTGCAGATGTGCTGTAGATTATTTTGTGTATGTCCCTGGGGATTGTTCTGTAAATCCTACAAAGTTGCAAAATGGGAGCATGGGTTAATAAGATTGTGGAGATTTGATAGAAATTCACGCCTTGTTTCTTAGAATACTTCTTCAGAATACTTATTTTAAATTACTAGTTTCACCTGTAACATGAACATAATTACTACTGCAGAATAATCTTCACTGGATGACTTCAGGGAGGGCAGGAAATTTCAGCAGTAGGTAGTTCAAGCTCTAAACTTCTGTTTTGCACAGACATCTGACCAGTGAAGTAGTCTTTCATGTTATGAGAAACGCTGCTCTTGAATTCTGTACTGAGTTCTTTCAGTTTCTCTTTTGCTGGTTTAACAATCCACTCAGGACTCTTCCCACAGTGTCCTTATCAGGGAAATTCAGGCACAGATATGTACTGACATCCTGCTGCAAACTGTATGGATCTAGACCATGTTTGTTGGCTGTACAGTCTTGAACTCAGCTTGCTTCAGTCAGTTCTCTGCTGGTTCTTTAATTCTTAAAACAAGATTAAAAAAAAAATACAGACCAGAAAAATACTGCTTTTTAGCAAGTAGTTCAAACAGTTTCACATGGTGTTCATCCTGCAGTAACCCAGAAACAACAAAATTATAGTAGTTTGCATATACAATAACATTACTGACTTATCCCCAAATACATTCTGAAATGTAAAAATATGAAGAGTAGTATTTAGAAGTATGTTTGTGAAAAGAATTTAAGATATTGTAAGTATATTCTTTAGTATAAACAAAATTTTTCCATATTTCTGGCAATGCATTTATTCTTTCATAGTCATTACAATAATTTGTCTAATGTGTGTGTGTTTGAAGAAAAAGAGAAATATTCCCATTAAATGAATTATCATTAAAAGAGGGCTTTTGTCCAACAAATTTCAAAATTGGATTACAAGTGTAAACATGACATTATATTGGGAAGAGCAATTTAATTTTCCAAATGGACAAAGTTAATAGAACCCACACTACATAACAGTTTAGTCAAAATTAATCAACAAATCTGGAAATACTATTGTGAATTTTTCCTGCTTGTGTAGAGGGAAATACAGCAATGAATACTTGCAGCATGTTTTTTTCCAAGCTATCCAGCTATGTTATTTCACTGGAGTCTGGTAGGGGTGCACAAGAGATTTATAATGTTTATTGATGGTGAATGGATTCCTGCTGCTCACTCCAGAAATTTTGACTTTTGCTGCTAGTCTGCAAAAGTTCAAGGCACGGTCTGTGAACTGGACTGTGTGTTCCAGAGAAAATCCACTCCAGAAAAAGACTTAATTGAGAAAGACTTAATTAAGAAAGACTTAATGTCCCTCTATTTGATATTTGTTGCCATAACAAATACAAAAAAGCCTTCACATAAACATATTGTGTTTGTATATGTTTTTTTCTGAACAATGTAATGAAATCGTAGAAACAAACTCAGCATCTTTCTCTTATCTTAGGCAGAAGTATTTGGCTGAAAGCAAAGTGTTGAAAGGAAGCTCAATTTCCTGACTCAGAAATTCGGAAGAAAACCAGTGTATCCAATGGGGGATGTGGCTTTTTTTCTTATTTTAAGGTTTTACACTGACATTTATAATATTTTTGATGAAATTATATTAACATCGTGAGATTGGGAGTTATATCAGACGTTGTACAATGTGCATCTAAGGAAATATACTCCTAAAATATATATTTTACAGTTTTCACAGGGGGACCTAGTGAGATCCTTGAAAGGATTCCTAGATGGATGCTATATTTTCCTTGTGTTGATCTATCTCTTTCCAACAATAACATCATTAGCAGCAGAGACATTAAAAAGGGACTTGAAAAACAAAAATATATCAATTTTCTGACCTCCATGTAGGCTCACATATTGCAATCTACTTAACAGTATTTGAAGAGATGAACAAGGATGACAATATATGAATTTCTTCTTCTGGGGCACCTGAGCATCCAAGTCTAGTGGAAGGTGCCCCCACCCATGGCAACAAGAGGATTAGAACTAGATGATCCTTAAGGTCTCTTCCAACCCAAAGTATTCTATGATTTTATGATCCTGAAAAAGATTACTGAGAAGTTCAAATAAAGCACTGCTGTTCCACTTAAGTCATGTCCTTTGAACTGGTCTCTATCCCCCAATACCCCAGTTCCTCTTCCTCCTGTATCTCAAAACTTTCTTCTCATCTACAGTTTCTTTTGTCATGACGCTGTTTTGCCCATCCTTTGATGATCCAGTACTCTGGACTTTACCTGGATTTCTTCTGCTCCCATCACTTAAGACTTAGCTGAATGGATGAGGTGTTACAAAATAAATTTTTAGTCCTTTTCTCTTGCTGCTCCGTTTTAGGGGGTCTGAGGTTTTTTCCTTTTCTCTTGCTATTCTATTTTAGGGGTCTCAAGAATGAGCAGGTTAATAATATGGGAAAAGGTCCTGTATAACATTTGAATTGCCATCATATTTAGGCACTGAGAAAATATAAGGAAGTAGCAATCCTGTAAGAAATTTGTTCTAATGGATGAGACAAAATGATGATGAGTGTTCATTTATCAAGTATTGTGCGAAAAGGTTACCTGTTTAAATACAGTAATTAAAAACATATCCAACATGTATTCTCAAAGCCTGTACGTGAGAAGGGTGAGGGTTTTCTGGGTGAAGATAGTGGAACATTTGTCCCTTTGCCACATTAAGGGGCATTTGAAAGTCATAGAATGCATTAAGCAAATACCCAGGAAACAGGAGTGAGTGTGTGCACATGTCTGCATGTTGGTGTGTAGTTGGAAAGGGCAAGGGGTCTGGGTGTGCCTGTGAGAGTGAAAGAGAGTGAGTGAGATTGTAAGAGGTGGCCCTATTCATGCTACTGCTCACGCTAATGGTCTCACTCCTTTTTTCTTCTCCTGGTTAGGGAGTGCCAGGAACCTCGGACTGCGCAGACCATCTGACATTGGCACAAGTCCAGCATCCTGAGACAGCACCCAGGTGGCATAACAAAAAACACAGTAAGAGACTGCCCCAGCTTTTGGGAAAACTTCCTGCAGAAAAACTATCACCACAACACAGCAGAGCACAGAAGGCTCACAAAATGAGTGAAAGATACTGCATGGTGCTCTTCATTGTAAAGAATACATGTTTCAGATTGGACTTCAAGTTTATTTACAGGTAGTGGGAAACTGGTCAATTTGGTAACACAGTCATTACTGCCAAGGCTGAGCAATGGTAATGCCAAGGGAGTGGGAATCAAGGGTGCTCCCAGTAGAGCAATTACAGCTCACCTTAATAGTCTCCTTTTGTTTTACTTTGACCATGGAATGGGAGGTAACAGGGAAGAGGATTTCAGCAGCGATAGGAAGATACTGTCTTTAGAGTTTCCCAAGACATATGGGCTCCCTTTGCGCAAGCCAGGTGGAGGATGCCTACAGAGCCATTGCAGCAGGACCTTGACATATGAGGCCTTAAGCAGAAAGATAAAGGAGAGATGAAATATCACTGAAGTCAACAGCCAAGGAGCTATTGTCATGGTCTGCCTGCAGACCATGACAGCTGCCCTTAGAATTTGTGGGCCTGTCTCACCCAGAGCAGATGGTTCCTCTGGGGCTGGCAGCACTGTCCCAGAGATGAGGCAGTCCTGCTGTATTCTGCCCAAAGACACAAGGCCCTAAGAACTCTTAAAGAAATAGACCAAAAAGAGATCACTGTGGGGAAGCAAGGGATGAAAGCCAGAACAGGTGCCAGCATGGATAATATCAAGGAGAGAACTGTTTAGAGGCAGGGGAACTTCTGTCTGCCCCGCTGGTGTACAAGGGAAGCTGCTAGACTATTTGACTGTGTCACGTTTCTGTTGAGGATCCTGTGCAGCTATAGCAAGAATGATCAAAAAGCACTGATGGCTTTTGCTGTGTGCATTTATACCCACTGGTGCCCAAGGATGAGAGCCCTGTCTGTCTTCCCAAGCAGCTGGAGTTCTGAACTGGCATGTCCCCACAGACAGGCAGTCCCGCTGATGAGGAAGACTTACATATTCTATGTTCTGTCTTTGTTCTTCCCCACCTGTCAAAGGAAGGGCTTCAAACATGTCATTCCAGCATCTAGGAAGTCACCTAAGAATGTGTTTGGCATTTGCTGTTTTACTGCATCTCCTGCAATGAGTCCTACAGTTAAAAGATTTGATGAACCTTGCACACAGATCCTGCTTGAGTTCATTTATTTTGAAGTGGCATAGGGGTTTTTTTTTCCCCAAAATTTGCTATTTTTGTGGAAATGGTCTTTAATGGTCTCCTTTAGTACATGGCAATACAGATGAATGGGAAGTGATTTATCATTAAAATGTCATATATGTATATGGAATATATTTTAATTTACAGAGGGATAATAATCTCATAAATACTAATCATGCTTACAAGATGTTTCGGCAATGTCACGTTGGAAGACACTGCTTCATGAAATTTTTCTAAACCTGTTAAATAGCAAGCAGAGCTTGTGGGATGAGCAGTTCCAGGTGTGGGTAGGAATTTCCAGAGGGAAGAAAGAAATATCATTTCAGAAACAGAATGCATAATAAAAACATCTACACCAATGCATGCAGTAAGGGTAACAAACAGGAGGAGCTGGAAGCTCAGTTTTGGGGCTGATGCCTTGAGAGGCCACCTGAAAACAGAGACCAGGCAGGAGTAAGGGAATAAAGGTGGGTATTTGTTTGAAGGGCCTTCAAGGTACACCCCAGGAGCCAGAGGCTGCTGCCAAAATGGACCCCAAGATGGACCACAGGTCACAAGTTCTTTACACCGTTATAGGTTTGGTTCATTTGCACAGCCAGGGTTAATTCTCCAATTAAAGCTTCAGTTTAATGATGTAGTTTCCCCAAGCTTGCCCCACCCCCTTTAGAGGCTATTGGTTTACACTGCTTGTGCCTAGGACAGTCTGGGTGTCCTTGGAGAGCAGGCCTGGAGAGGACTTGTTGTGTTTACCCAGCATGAGAGAAAAGTTAACAGGCTACAAGAAACTTCAGAGTTACATACTAGGCAGTGCAGGATTTGAAAAATATGGAAGGTAAAACCTAAGGCATCATGGCCAGTCCTGTTTTGCATCTTTATTGATGATTTGGGTGTGGAAATTAAGTGCACCCTCAGTAAATTTGCAGACAAGACCGAGCTGGGTGGGAGTGTTGATCTGCTTGAGGGTAGGAAGGCTCTGCAGAGAAACCTGGACAGATCCATCAGTAGGATGAGGTCTCAACTGCAGGAGGTTCAACAGGGCCCAGTGCAGGGTCCTGCACTGGGTCACAGCAACCCCAGGCAGCTCCACAGGCTGGGGGAGGAGTGGCCTGAGAGCTGTTTGACAGAAAGGGACTTGGGGGTGGTGGTTGACAGTGGCTGAACATGAGCCAGGATATGCCGAGCTGATGGCATCTTGGCCTCTAGTGGGGCAGCAGGACTAGGGAGGTGATCATCTTGGCACTGGTGAGTCTTGTGTCCAGTTCTAGGTCCCCCATGACAAAAAAGTCATTGAGTTCCTGGAGAGTGTCCATCAAAGGGTCATAAGGCTCATGAAGGGTCTAGAAAATGTGTCTCATAAAGAACATCTGAGAGACCTGGGTAAGAGGTCCTGAGAGAAAAGGAAGCTCATCACTCTCTACAACTCCCTGAAAGGAGGGTGCAGCC
This sequence comes from Rhipidura dahli, assembly GCA_013399225.1. NCBI lineage: Eukaryota > Metazoa > Chordata > Aves > Passeriformes > Rhipiduridae > Rhipidura > Rhipidura dahli. The sequence goes on from VXAC01004335.1 coordinate 79,527, forward strand.
AGGTGGGGGCTGGTCTCTCCTACCAGTGAGAGGTCAAGAGGAAATGGCCTTAAACTGAGACAGGGGAGATTCAGATTAGATATTAGGAAACATTTTTTCACTGTGAGGGTGGTCAGGCTTTGGAATAGGTGTCCCAGGGAGAGGGTGGAGTCACCATCTCTCGAGGTGTTTAAGAGGTATCTGGATCTAGTGCTGGGTGAGCGTTTAGTGGTTTTGGGGTTACAGTGGTGGTTCTGGGTGGATGGTTTGACTCAATGATATTGTAGGTATCTTCCAATGTTGATGATTCTACGATTCTATGAGATTAGGACTACAAGGGAATTGGAAAAAACAGTGTTCATTAAAATGTCATGGAAGATATAGTTTTTGAGATATTTCATGTAAGAAAAGGATTTTTCTTGTTGAATATTTGACTGCTGTATTTGCATTGCCATAGCAGAGATCCACATACTCATTGCCTGTACCTAGCTTTCATTCCAAACTCCCCCTTCCGCTAGGAGATTCCAGTAGCTCACATTAACAAGCAGTTTGCTGTCAGAGTGCCTCTTTTGGCCCTTCAGGAGTGTGTATCACCCACTAAGCTGCTCTAGAGAAAGCAGCCACAGCTCTAGGGAAGAACAAGGATCCTTTGGAAGGTCACGTCAGGTGATGGGTCTTGGCAGGCTATGTCATGGCAGATTATATATCTTTGTATGGTAACACTGGCATTGCCAACCCATAAAGATCCATATGGGGAAGCAGGACATTTTAAACTTGTTCAAGAAAATCTTTTGGAGGGATCTAGTCAAAGCCATGTGTGCTGGTTTGGCCAAATTCAGAGGAGAACATCTCTGAGGGAAGGCAGGTTACCACCATCCCTCCCCCCACCAGGTTTGGGAAAAAAATTATTTTCCCTGGAAGAAAGTGAAAGAGATAAAAACTATTTCTTAACAAACACACAGAGAAGGATTATAATGCTAAATAATGAAATCTCTCGCTGTGGAGAGAAACCTGGGAAGATTTCAGAGTCCTTCCACAGGTGTAGGTGTCAATGTCTATATCCTCCTCCTCAAGGCTGTTGGAGGGACCCTACTGGGGCCTGGGAAGAAAAGTCTCCCAGAGTGCTCCGATGTTGTGAAACCATCCTAAATAGAAGAAGAAAAGAGAAAAAAACCTCCAAAGAATAGCAGGAAAACTCTCCCTGGAGAACAGAGCCAAAAGCAGGGTGGAAAGTGAGCATACTCCCCCCTTCACTGCCACTGAGACTCCAGAGCAATGTGTCTGTGTCCTTGAACAGTTGTTTTTGGAAAGCTCACTCAGTTTTTTTCTTCTCCTCCCCCTCAGGTTCAGTTTAAAGGCACAGAAAAGCACTTGAATTAATTTCTAGAGCAGATGAGATGGGGTACACATTTCACGTCACCCCAGGACACCATGTTCCAAGGTGGGCGAAATTCAGCCTCATAGTAGGTAGCTCAGGGCAGTGGTGGCTCAATCTCCTGAAGCACAGCAGCCACCAATGGACAGGCAGAAACCACTTCTTTTGTGGAAACAAAGCAGTAACATTACCCTAAAACAGGGCTCCATCAGCTAATGTCTTCCTCTGTGTTGCTGGTGTCCAGTAGATTGTAACAGTGCTTCTGTGCCTAAATGGGAGACAAACAGTTGGGTTTTCTCTTTCAAGTCTAAATGTAGATAATGGACAGTATTGCAGATAGCCCAGTGTCTTCAGGTGTGCAGATATCACCAGGGCAGAGCATTACAATATTGATAAGAAAAGAAAAAAAGAAAGTCTTAATATTTGCCACAAAACTGATTGAAATTCTTTTAATCTTTCAAGGATAAATCTCCAACAAAAGGATATTTTTAACTCAGATACAATCATATTCAAAACAACAAGATCAAATATGCTCTGTTATCAGATGGAAAAAGTAAATTACATTTCAGATATTGAAAGCTTTGATACTTCAATGATGGTTTTAGTTTGAAAATTACTTCTCTCATCTTATGTAGAATGCAATTTTCATCACAATAGCATGTTAAATTGCTGAAAAATTATCATTTTCCCTTTTAAGTTGTCACTTTTCCCAAAACAGTTTAATTAGTTTTTTGATCCAGTCATTCATTCTCACCTCTGCTGTGTCTATTCAAAACTCTGAACCTATCTTTACATTGGCAATAAGCTCTGGGAAGTAACAAATATACCTCAATAGACAAAGTTGTTTTGGCAGGGCAGGCAAAGCACTGATTCTTGAATTTTCTAGAGAACAAGAAACTTCATGTGTGATAAGCAAGCAGAGTGTTCTGGATAGTCTTGTAATGCACTGTTTTGAACTACTTTTTCCTAACCAGTTGTGCAGGTTTATTCCTAGCTTCACACAGATAGGTGCTTAATAGCATTTATCTAGCACAGCTATGTCTAAGAAAAACCAAAGTGCTTTTGTGGGATGCCCCTCTATGCTGTTTATTAAAACATCAATTGAAAAACTTCAAACTCAAGGACTGACTGCATCCCCAGGGAGAAAAAAGGAGAACTAATCTTTCAGGTGCTGAATAAATTCAGCTTCCAGGGGTGATCAGTGTAGTTGGAGTACACACAGATCTCCTCAGCCTCCTCTGGAATTATATGAAATTTTTCAAGAATTATGCAGGTGTATGGGAACCTGTCCACTCATGCTAGTATATGCTCTTCTTTCCAAACCTATGGAGAAAAAGGTGAACACTTCATGTTCTTGTCTCTTGCTCATGTTCTGTATCCACTTTTCCAGACCTGTGACTTGTGGGATGTTTTTCCTTGTGCTTTCAGTTACTGTAGATTCCAGAAAGTTACAGCAGGGCTTGCCCACTGAGCCCCTCACTTTACAGCTTTAGGGCAGCACAGCTACAATCCCTGCAGCCTGACTTATTGCAGGTTACTGTCCTCAGAAATCCCTGCTTGTCTGGAAGATCTGTTGAAGCTCAGCTGTTGCTTTGGAGACAAAGGGAAGGGAAAAAAGTCTTTTGACATTAGTTTAACAGCAGGAGGTGGCTATGCCATAGTTACTGCTTCTGCTGCCTGCGTACTCACAGGCTTTCAGCAGGGAAGGTGAGACAGGGAGTAAGATCTGTAGAACAGGATCTAAAAGGTGCCCCTCAAAACTTCCCTCCTAAGTTAAAAGGCTGCTATCTCTGTGTGTGGCGTTACCACAGGATTTTTCCTGTAGCCTTTCAGCGGGGCTGAGGTGCAGTGCAGTGTCAGAGCTCGAATTTACTTATTTCACTTCTTTCTTGCAGATTTCAGTAAGAACTTGGTCCCAAGTGTGAAGTCTGTTGACCCCTGCAGCTAGTACCATTTGCACTTCTTAAACTGTCATCGAGTTTCAACTGTGGTGCTGTGTAGATTCGAAATTTCAGTAGAAGATAAGCAGGCAGGCTTCGAAAGTGCACAGGGCTGTAGGGGATTTTCATAGGAAGAGGCATCACCTTCTTGGGGTGCCACAGGTCCAGCATGGTCACTAGGAAAGAGACGCTTCCAAACCAAGAAAGGACAGGGAAGATCTTACATGACTTTGCTTTCAGAATAATGCATGTGCTGTTATCTTGCTGCTATGTGTGATATTTTAAACGGAAAATCATCTCTTTAAAGGAAATGAAGTTGTACAAATGTATACACATATACACATAATCTACACATACACTTACACATGTATATAAATGTTCTGCAGTCATGTGTCATGTGGGTTAACTTCATGTGCACCATGCAAATGGCTGTATGACTTCCTTGTCTATCCTGCCTCTTCTCACATTATGGAATAAATTTTCACCTGTTTTGCATTACCTTGTACAAATGGCTGCTCTGCCATCCTCCAGCTCTTTTTATACTAACATAATAATTTACTTTAACTTAATTCTACCCATAGAAAATCATGGAGTTTCCTGCATTTGCTCAGCTAGAAGGAGTCCTGTGTTGCTTCTGTTGCCTTATCCCTTTCTTCCACCTTGTTTGTCTTTCTCTCACGGAACAAGGTCTTCATGAAGAAAACTGCTTTGGTTCATGTATGTCCCTGAACTTCTGGGCAGAACTTTTGTACAAGTACTCTGTAATAATACTGAAGTGTCTATTACTCTCAAAGCGCTGCTTTGATGAGCTTGAAGATACCAGAGACATTTCTTGTATTGTGGGGCAACTGCAGACTGAATGACCTGGTCTATATCACCATCTCTTAGAATGAAAATATAAAATTTTGATTAGTCACCAGATAGCAAGTACCACTGAATTTGTCTGAAGCATTAAAAAAAAGAACTAGGTAATGGTTGTTTCGGTTTATTGTAATTCAGCTAACCCACAGTTTAGGTGTTCACTGTGCATTCAGTGAGGAGGAAGATGTCTGACTCTTTATCCAAAATCATGCATGTCAGTGTGTCAAACACAAAAGAACTGAAGGCCAGCAGAGGAGGTTTGATTTGCTGTACATCCGTAACTGAGAGCCTGAGGAGAGTAAGCTATAGGAGCTAGACAGATGTCACCACTCTGTAGTAAATGGGAAGATATGGAGCTGATGTAGTAGTGGTGTTTCAAAAAAGATAAAAGGTTGAATGCTCTATATGACACAAACCCCCATGAACTCACTATCTTTGCCTTGTTCAGAACATTTAATTGTCATAAATATTTCTTAAAGTATGTATTAACTTTGCAGCTTGGACTTTCCAGAGCCCAGACAGTGTCACTGATCGTGAGCAACTGTGGGCACTCTTCCCTACAGATACCTCAGATTCTACCCTCTTCCAATTCTCCTCTGGTTTGTTTTTGGTTTTTTGTTCCTTAACATTGTTTTCCTGTTCAATAGTCATCTTTCTCCATTTTTCTGAATCCCCTTTTTCTAATGAAACCACTAATTCCTAATGATTTTTACTCTGCTTGAAGGAAATTCCTTTCTGTCAAACTCTGTACATTTCTTCTGAAAGCTTCATTGGCTGTGGTGATTCACAGAAATTAGGATCTTTTCTGGAAACTGATTTTTGTTTGTTCTGTAGCTTCTTTCCAGCACACACACTGTGTGTGTTATTGCATTGCTGGTTTAGGCATAGATTTGATAAACTCAAATCTGACTCATATTTTGTGCGTAGCACCTTTGAACTGTTACATTACAGAGTAACATAATACAGTTTTTTGCTATGTGTTTGTTGGAGTTTGAGAGTCCATTTTTCTCTGTGCAAGGCAGGTCTTGAGACACTATTTTTTTTTTTATTTTGAAAAACTGGAGAAAAAAATGCACAGAGAAGTCTTTGAGGCTGTGTTAAGTTCAAGGGATGAAGAAGTGCCAAAGGTTATCATTAACAGAAGGATGACAGTCAGCCTGCCTGCTTTCAGTATGCAGTATAATATTTGTTCCAGTATTTTCAGTCATTTCAAGAGAATTTCAGTGCCAGTAAACTAAAGGTGGAAGTCAGCACAGGTTGTTCACTGCCCACCAGTGTTACAGTACTAGATGGGCAGGAACAGGCACTGGAGAGGCTCTGCATACTGTCTCATATGACAGTGTAACAAAAAGGGACTTGAAAAATAGGTACAAAAGGTAACTCAGTATGAATAATTTCACAAGTTAACAGGGAATATACTTGAAGAAAGCTGTCCACAGGAGACTTCAAGTGGGCACCGCAGGTTATCTGTCCTGATTTATGCCCAGAGAGTGACTTGCAAAGTGACACCAAAGTGAGAGTCTTTTGGAAGAAGAACAGGGAACAGGGCTAGATGACATGTAAGCTTCATAATCTGGAGAGATGACATGAATAAGATGAAATTCAGAGAGGACAACTGCAACTGACAGACATAAAAATTACTTTTCAGGTATAGAAGTGGGCATAACTGGAGTTATTGACAGGAGTTCAGCAGGAAAGTATGTATGGAGCAGCTCACATAACATAATCTTGGAAATAGAGAAGACTTATTTCAAGAAGTTTCCTGAGTTTTGAGGAGTATACTCAAAAGAAAAATATAGGCAAATATTTTTGCCAGTCTGAGAAAAAACAACACATGGTAAGAAAAGCTGTCTCTCGAGAAAAGCTGAATGAACAAACCTACAAGACCTTGTTTTGTTTTCTGTTTTATCAAAGTTTATTATAGAAGAAAAGAATGACTAATTCTGGTGGGATAGTACAAGACAAAATTGAGCTTATCTGGGGAATAAAAGAATTGTTAAGAAAAAGATTCCTGCTACCAAGAAACAGTGCACTAGAACAAGCCATGCAGAGAAATCACAGCAAAAAAGCATTTCTCTGAGGTGGCTTGGTTGCAATTTACTCTTACAGAAGGATGGACAGGATAGGTCTTAAAGTCCCTTCTGGCTCTGCATTTTTATTACTTTTCTGTCATCCTGTTTCAAAAAGTGACTTATCTGCGACAAGTTAGAAACTAGAGGTCTGACAGGCTGGTTTGGTGAAAAGCTGTTGAAAAGGGACATGAAAAAAAGCACACGAACACCAGTGACAGGAGACACTTTCCTGTGAAATACAGGAGGGTTTGGAAACCTGCTCTGCCTGCCTGTTCAGCCCCTTATGCCCTGCTCCTGCTGCTTTTAGACTTACACCTGAAAAGAAGAATCAGCCAGTGGAAGTCCCATGGCTGGTGTCTCAAAGGGAAATGCCACAGAAAAGGTACATAGGGGGCTGCTTAGTGTCTCGGCTTCAGCTCCTGGGAGTGAATAGCTCTGCTCCCACTCTGTCCCTAGACAGCGAGGGAGCCCAAGTTCATGGGCTTGGAAGAGACCAGGTCCTGTCTCTTCTGTTCTGGAGAAAACTGTTTTATTTTCTTGTTACTGTTTTTCCTGCTCTGATACGCTGAGCTTCACAAGGGTTTGGGTCACTGCAGCAGTGTCAGAGGTGTTCAGCTTTGCACACACAACAGCTGGTGACAGCAAGGACAAGGTTTTTGTGGCACCAGTAGTGAAGTTCAGTAAAACACACCCACAATTTTTGAGTAGACAGAAACTAATAAGCCAGGCCTAAGACTCCATTTCTTATTTTCTGCCAAGGCCAAAAGTCATTGCAGCTTGTGCTATACTGGGTGGCAAAGTCAGTAACAGCCTGGCACGCAGGGGCTGGTCTTCCCAATATCAACGTGGATGGGCAGAACACATTTCTTTGTGAAATCTCTGAAGAAAGCTATAAATGATGAGTTAAATGAAAAAAAAACCTATCTTTGCTTCCTTTCTGCCTATTGAAAATAGTTAGCACTGTGCTCTTTGATGTGATCTTTAGCTCAAATTCACCTAGAAACCTCTAAGCAGTGATTAATTTTTAGATTAAACAAGTGGAACATTTCCAAAATTGAACATCTATTTTTCTGTAATTGTTTTCTCTGAAATCCCTTTGATACCATTTTTAAAATAGAAGGAAAGGAACCACCTTTTGTCCTGTTCATATTTCCAGGCTCTTTTTCAATAAAATAATTCAAATTTGTCAGGACACTCTGATCACCCTCAGAATTTTTAAATTTCACTTTCATCTTCAGAAATATTTTAACATTTTAAATTTCACTTTCATCTTCAGAAATATTTTCAGGTGGCACTCTGATCTTGATCTCAAAGTAACAGTAACTCAGAAAAGTTAACATGATGTCTCCAACTTGGTACTTACCTTGGGAGAAAGGTTGGCTGAAAAACAAGAACACTGTTTTATAGCACATCATCAGACTGTAAATGGAGGCTTTCTGTACAGAAGGAGCCAGCTTATCTACTATCCCACACTGCTGAATGATTAGCTCTTCTGGCATTACTTCCCTCTCAGTCTAAAAAAATCTTCCTGTGAAACATCCTTGAGAAATCTCAGTTTTTCAAATATAGCCCCACTTCTTCTGTGACCCACTGATCTTTTTACTTTTCTCAGTTTCACTGTTTAATTGATAATACCTAGAGAGTTTTTGCTTGCAAAGTGATGATCTCTGCAGTTTTTGGTGAACAAGTGTTGAAGCTGGTTTATTTATAACTGATCTGCCCTGGGGATCATAAACTTGTTTGCTCCAGATAAGGGGAAAATGAGTTATATTCAATTTACGTTACAGTTTAAAACATCTTTAAAGCAACAGGATAATCTGTTGTTTTATTATTTTCTTTTTTTGTTTGTTTGTATTTTAAATGGCTGCCACTGGGCTGCTAAGTGTTTAACACACTTTAAAATATTTTAGCTTTCCCTTAGCCTCTATTCCTTATGATTTTGTCACCTGACATCTCTCCATTTTGTACTGATTCTGACAGATTTTCCTTTCCAGGATAAAAACAATAGCTCACTGCAGACAGAATAGGAAAAGAGACTATAGGACTCCCTCAGTGCAAATGAACAAGCAGGGAGGATTGGAGAGTTGAAGACAAAAGAACTGCCTGTCTGTAGACAGATTCATGGAAAATTCTGAGTGCCAGTGTCAAACCAGTAATTGATAAAGAGGAGATAGGGGTGGCATTCAAAAGATGCAGTAAAGTGTTTATAGATATTATTTTTATTGCTGTTGGCTTACTTTAGTGTGGGAGGAAGTGCAGGATTTTCTTCTGATTTTCCTCTAAATGTCATTTTTATTGTTTTGCTTTTTTACTTCTGCTGTGAGTGACAACAAAATTATTCTACCTGTGATTTTTTTCCACTCTGCATTAGTCTACATTACTCTCCAGAAAGTGAAAGGCTGGGTTTTATGTCATCTTACTAATTGCTTTTTTTGCAGCAGTCAGTTTCCAGTCTCTTGGCAAGGGCATAAGCACAAATTCAGTCAGTCTCAACGGGTTAAATTAAAGGTTGTGCACACTGGGGTGGGTGGTTTAAGATGTTTGATTATTGTTTGGTTTATCTAGCCAAGGTGTTCTGCAGGGATTCAAGTTTATTACTGTTCTTTTAATGAGGAAATACTTTTCATTTACTATTTTGTTTTTAAAAGTCAACTCTCCTTGGATTCAGTCATGTAGAATTTCACTGGAAATAGTCTGAAATCCCTAGCACTTCATTATAGCAGTCACTATACCAAAACTCAGGATAAAGCCTAAACCTTTAGCTGGCTTAAGTTTTGGGCCATTCTCTGCAGCACTCGTGTCCTCTCTGGTGTCCTTTTCCTACCAGGTCTGATGATCTCTGCTGTACTCTCCATCAGTCTGTGGGCAATCACCTCTCCCTTCACTTGCTCATCAGCCAAGCTCCTCCTTGGACCTGAATCTGACCTGGCTTGTAGCAAAGGCCCCCTGTTCTCCTCCCTGATTCCTTCCTGTGAGCCCCCTTCTCCACTGTGCCTCTTCTTGTGGGATTTCAGGGGGTGGCTCTGGAGGCAAGGCAGCTTCTTACTGTACTTGAAATGGTGACATGCCTGGCTCCAGTCTGCAGGATGTGTCTGTACTTGGTGCCTGTCCACAGCATGGACACACTAGCATCAAGTGGTTAAGAGCTGATTATAGTAATTTTCAATCAAATGCTTGATCCAAAATGTTCCCATAGGCCACATATCTAAGTTCAAATAGCATAATGATTTTTACCCTCCTGAAGTGATTCTTACCTCATTTTCGTGGAATAATTTACACTTTTAAAATTGGTTAGAATTTTATATGACATTATGAAAAGAAGCAAGGCACTAGATCTGAAATAATTTGACAAATTCTGCACAATATGCCTCAGATCTGTGAACCTGGTACCCAGCATGTTTCAATTCCCTGTCACAGTGCTGTTCTCCCTTTCTGTTCTGACGTCACTGAAGTGTGGCAATGAAAGACATGAGATTTCCCTGCAGTTAATATCAGTCTTATATATGAATCTCTTTTACCAACAAAATGCAAAATTGCATAGAAAATTATGGTCTGAATAAAGTTATTTTTTTGGGGTAACACAATTATCATAACATTCATGGCACTAAGAAAACACACTAGCACTTTAGAGTTATTCCTTTTATTTCTGTATTGTCAGAAATACAGAACACTGAAATTGGTCTTCTTTTTCTGGTTACCAGAATCATAAGAACTGTGTTTCTGTGGCATCATTATCTAGGAGGTGTGTCTTTGATAGGCATTCAGATGCCACAGTGTTCCCAAGAAATGTTCCTTGCATGGTTGTAGTAGCTCACCTCTATTCCATAAATCAGTCTTTATGGCTGGAGAAGGCCTAAAATAATGATTCTGTCTTGGCACTTGTAATTTTACCTTTTACAAAATTACAGGCTCTTAAGGGATGCCAGATAAAGTTGGAAACACCAGCTCTCTGTAATTATTTATACGTGCCCTAAGTGCTGGGAAGAACACCCAGTGTTTTTGGCTGAGGACCTGTCCTCCAGAATGAGATTTTTGTGTCCTTATGTGAAGAATCAAACAATTGCTGTTACCAGAAGTCAGCAATATCATGTTCAGTGAGAGCATATGCTGAAAGACTAGTATTCAGTAGGGTTGACAAAAGTGAGTTGGCCATCCAGATGACTCAACAGGGGAAGAAAGAAATTGTTTATTTTTGCTTATTTTCAAAGCCTTTCCCTGACAAGGAAAAATAGTAGCATGCTAAGGGAAATGAGAAAGGGTTGTTACACAAGCAGAAACAACTGGGAATCTTGAAGCTGGGCTTTGAAGCCAAATGATCTGTAGAAAATACCAAAAATGTTTTTATTTTATGTGAAGAAATATATAGCATTGTCCAATATGAAAGCATTCTGGTATTTCCTCAAAACAGACAAAAAAAAAGTCTAAACAAAAAAGAAAGAAAAATAGCAGCTGAAATGCCTTTTTCAAACTCTGCCTTCAGTGGCTTCTGGTAAAAGGCAGCTGCAGAAGTTTTCCAGAAGAACTGTGCTGGGATGTGCGGTTTGCAACACAGAACATGTTGTTTGCATATTGCTGCATACTCCACATAATTCACTTTTTCAGACATCAGATACAAAATGGACTGTGGTAACTTGTCCAGCATTGGTAGTACCACCACTTTCCACTTTTTCCATTACTCCTTTTCCCCATCAGCACTCCAAATCTCATTCAAATGGCAACTCCTTTAGCCTTGCTTTGGTGGTACAGTGATTAATATAATTTCATGACAAAGGGTGTAGACTGCTAACATGTTACAAAACTATATTAAATAATTATTAATTATAATGATACATGTCAAGCAGATAAAATATTTTATTTTTCTATATTCCTCTTCAATATTTCCCTCTTATCCTTTTCTACAGAAGTGTTTTGCAAACAACAGAAAGGAGCTGGAGTAGTTCTCTAAGTGTAAGTATCATTTGTTTTGCCTCTTCTGGAAGCTGGTGCTCAGAAATGCTACTGGCTCTGCTGGCAGAAGGGCTCTGCATCTCACACCTTGCCTATCAGGGCATTTGAAGGGTTTAGGAATGAGGAAACTCAATGAATGCAACATATTACTCCAAAGAGGTAAGTGCTATTGGATCTGGATCTTATATTTTGGTAAGGGGATGTAAAGTGAGCTTACTGGTGCTGCAACACAAGAGTGCATAGTTTCCTGCTACTCAAAGGGAAGAGTGTGCAGGTCTCTGGCTTGTTGAGTTTGCTTGCTGAAGAACACTGCTGTTAAAATATATGTAGTGAACAGCCTGGTCAACTGCTATTTAAATGCTGTGACAACTTAAGTCAATGTTTTTCAAATTCCTATTTCAACTTTGCAACAGCAAGCCTTCTGCTTCAGAAAATAGGGTCTTGGTAGCTGTAGTGTAAGCATGTTCCTGAGTAATCACAGAAATCAGAATATTGATGGGTTTTACATGCACTGCACCATTCTCAGATATATTTGCAATTCCATTTTAAATGGGGGTGAAAAAGTTTGCAAATTCAATGTAATTAATTGTCAAAATACCCTTGGGAGACAGAAGTCAGGTAAGTGATTCCAGTAGTGATGCAGGATAGATGTGTCAGTGGAATCAAAAACTATCCTGTATCATGATATCTAGCTTGTGCTTGGCTTGGGTAAAGAACATCCCCGAAGAAACAGCACTGTGGGGCAAGTAATAGCCAATAAAGCCATGCAACACCTGTGACAGGAGAGCAAACACACAGAAGGTAGCAGTGTCTGCCAGTAGAAGCAAAAATCTGTGCAAGTGTCTTCACTGCCATCAGTGCCTGTACTAACTAAAGCCAGGTGCCACTGCAGCCTTATTTGCATTTTGCTATCTGCAAATATCCTCACAAAGGAGCACAGCTGAATGATTTCTTTTCCTTTTTACTTTTTTCTAGGCCCCTGCTGTTAATATCTCTACCGCTGCTGAAGGATTTCTTTTCCCTACCTGTTACCACTTTGGCTGGGCAATTGATTCCAAACATTTCATGTACCAAATTAGAAGTGGTGGGATACTGCAAATGTTTTCAAATTCATGTAAAAAAACTGGTGCATGATTTTACATACAGAGAAAAAGAAAAAAAAAAAAGAAAAAAAAAAAGAAAGGAAATAAAAAGGTGGGGGGAAGGAAAAAAATAAACTCTTTGATTATAAAGCCTGAAACAGGTAACAAAATATTTAATTTAAAGTCAGCAAAGAAAAGGTTTTGTCAAACCCAACAAGGAGGGTTTTTTTTCATTCTTCATGAAAGAGTCAAGTGTTTTTCTCTTGCTCAGATGCTGTCAAGGGCTGCAGAGCTGCTGTCAGGAAGGGTGATTTGGCTATTCCTGCATGGCTCTGGGTACTGACTGCTCCAGAGGATGCATTCTGCTGGGATGCCTTATGGGCAAGCATCCGAACATAGGCTATGTGCATACTCTGGAGCCTGTCTGCAGTGTATCTTCCTCCCCTGAAATCCAGTGCACCCTTCCCATGCCTGGGTGCTTTTCTCAGGATTTCCTTTGGGCTTTGCTTGTGCAGCTCCTGCTTCCCTCTTCCCACGGCATGGCAGGGACTGGAGCCTCCCCAGCATGGAAAGTGCTCTTAGTAGAGCAGGAGTTCACGTGTCACTGAGCTGAGTAGAGCATCCTAAAAGGATCTGGTACCCAGGGTTTCTGAAAGACTTACATCAAGACCCTGACTCTAACATAACCACATCTAGTGATATAGATTTCATGGGAGATTTGTAATCAAATTTTTATCACATTAAGAATAATGTAATAATTTAGGCAGATTGCTTAAGAGAAGCCTCTGTCTTAGAAAAAAAAAAAAAAGGAAAAGCATAATCAAAAATGCAGATAGCTCCCCTGTGAGATGTATTTGCATTAGACCAGTATTCCCACTCTTGGGGAATGTAATTGTTGGGGTTTGAAAGTTCT